>VMKM01001020.1:0-27500 GCA_008360985.2 Macquaria ambigua | reverse complement strand
AAAAGGGCAGAATAGGTAGACAGTGTAGAAATGAGTGTAGATAATAAGACTGAGAGATGGAGGACAGAGAGCAGGAGAAGAGATGGTGTGAGAGAGTGAGAGTTAGAAGTAAGACAGAGAATGACTCTGGTTATAGATGCCCTTTGACTGTCATGTCGGCAAAGTCAGTTTCTCCACAAATACATTAAAATCAACTGTTTGAAGAGAAAAATAGAGAACCGCATTCAAGTTATTATTAGCATTAATATCAACCCAGAATTGATGTTATGTTTTACACTACAGCAGCTAATGTTTGTTTCCATGTTTTTGAGTCTGTGTAATTACAGTACACACAGACTCACACATCTACATGCTTACACACACAAACATAGTTGTAAAGGTACCGTTTCTATTTAAACATGCTTGCATGCTCCTTTTATTTGTTCCCTCATCTTTGTGATTAGATAACCAACCATCCTGAAACAACACGCTCATTTATTTATGGGGTGAAGTTATTTGACTCCCACTGTGAAGCCTCCATTATCATGCACAATACATTGCTTTTGTGCTAGGGCATAATGTATGGGCGTGAAACTCTAATGTGCTCCCTTGATAAAGAAGCGCTAATTTTAGAAAAACCTCCCGTGGAGTCAGTGAAAGGACGGCTTATACTTGTGATGCCTTCATTGCTATAAGAGAAGGGATGAATTTGAAAATAATACAGAGAGTAAGGTTTAACTGAATGAGTGCATGACCAGGGTGGGAATCATTTCCTTCACTTATTTAATTCTTCTTCACAAAAATTGAAGCAATTGCCATACCACCTAGTAATAAGTGTCACTCAGACTAATGCCTCATAGTGATTTTTTTTTCTGACAAGCCCAAAACACCCAGTTGCTGTATGAAAGTTTAAGTAGGGCGGTAGCCTAATGGTACAATTCCAGTGTGTCAGACATAATTCAGGGTGAGGTATTGCACTGCATACAGGGAGACGTAGAAATGAACTTGTCTTGTGATGAATGTGTTTGCCTCTGGTGGATGTTTGGAGTTAGAATAAGACAGGGAGAAGAGAAAAGAAAATAGAAGTGACTTAAGGGAACTGGTCTGATTCTCTTGGGTACATGCAGTATTTCTGGTCTTCCTTCTCACCTTGCATCTTTTTTTGAACGCTCTCTTAGGGCGAATGTCCACTGCAAAAATGATTGGCTTTAGAGGTAATGTCACAGCAACTACTCAGATGCCAGAAGAAAACATGCACCATCTGTGGCTTCAAATATGATTTGTTCAAAATTACCTTTTTTTTGTGGGATGGTTCTCTGTGGGACTATATGCAATATTCTGTTACTGAAAATAGATAAATATGGTGCATATAGTGTTTTTTTTTTTTTTGTTCAACAAGGGGATATAATATTAGATTTATATAATCACTAGTAAAACGCAATTGCATATTAAGCTACTTTCATGTGAGTTTGTATGTTTGTGGGTAAATATAATACTCTCATAGCATTTTTACTCCGAGAAAGAATCTTTTATGCTTCAATCATGTATGCAGGTTTACCATAAATAAATAAATAAATAAATAAATAAATACTAGGCTAAATGCATGAAGTTAATGACGTGACAGAAATAGCACCAAGGAACTTCTGCTCACACATGGCTCCTGCTGCTCCTGTGGCTGGTGGACATTGAAACCATTACATCAACCAGTTTCTCAGTTTGTTCTGACACGCACAACCTTCATGGAATGCATCCAAACCATTTTCAGTGGACATTTAGTCGTCGTGCTCTCAGTCTCACCATCTTTCCTCCAATGACTTCCATTATTATCACACATGCCTCGAGGGTTTACTGCAGTGTTATTCCTTGCTCTCCCTGTCCTCCTCACTCTCCTTGTTTTTCATTTTCTCACTCTCTGCCCGTCTCTTTGTCTCCCCCTCTCTGTCTCCTGCTATGCCAGCAATGCAATTTTTCACTTCAGTGGGAAAACAGGTATAATAGAGGGAGTGTGCCAGTCTGTTTAATAAAGGAATAAAGGCAAAGAGGAGAGATGAGAAAGAAAAAGGATGCGCCCTTGGGGCTGAAACAAGGGAATATACACACAGACACATGCACACAGTACATGCACACATACACACTTGCACAGACAATAAGGAGGGAACACAGAAATCCACACCTGCTTATCTCTGAGGAATTGGTTGTGAGGTGCTTCCCTATTTAATTAGAAACTTTGGTAGGTACCTCATAAATCACCACAACATAAAACTGAAGGGTAGGCAATGAATGCTTCCCATATACATGCTGGTGCACACACACACACACACACACACACACACATATACACACACACACACACACACATACACACAAATCTTCAGTCCAAAAGGTAAGGCCATTGGTAATTCATGAATTCATGAGTATGTGTGATCTTCAGCTTCAGTCAGTGATCCATAGATTTAATATGTGCAAGTGTATGTATGTGTGTGTGTGTGTGTGTGTGTGTGTGTTTATATGTACCTCTCTGTATTGAGTCTAGCCTGTCTTTGTCATACAGGCTGACACCCGTAGAATATTATACCACTGCTTTCAGGAGAATTGCTGGATAAATGTGTACTTCATCAACTTCACCTTTTAAAAAAAGAGTTACAATTCCTGTCATAAAAGCCTATTACTCAACTCTGTGATTACACCTGAGCAAAGACACAGGACAGAGATGTTGTGTTGAGAAACAGAGCACAGGGGTGCAGAAAGGTCACTGCGTATATGTGATTGTAGGTGCACAGGACTGTGCACGTATATAGCCCTGTGCATGTGTATTAATGATTGAACTTGGGGCATGGTGCACACGCGCGCGCGCATGTGTGTGTTTGTGTCTCCAGAGTTATTCTGATGGCAGTGTGTGGTAACGAGATCCAGGGTGATGTCTGCTCTCAGACAGCGTCTGGCTCTCAGCTCCCCATCTATTATTCACACACCTGGATACACACACGCAAACACACACACACACACACACACACACACACACACACACACACAATGCCTTCTCCCCGAATGTCTTACTCTTTACTACACTTTCTTTTCCACATTTGTGGCTGAATGTTTAAAAGTTCTGAGACTCTTTCTTTTACGTGTGTCTCTTTGTGTATTTATGTATTTGTGCTTATCTCCCAGGAAACCAATCACACCCATGAAGTCAATAAACTGCTCTGTTTGCCCTGGTAAACAAGCCGAAAATTAGTATTGACCAGAGAGAAGATGACAGACTGATAGGCAGTAAAAGAAAGAAATAGATAACCAGTAAAACAAAGCATAGTCTGGGAAAAAAAGGGACAAAAAAGTTCTCAAAGTCATCCCTTCACCTTGGCTAGAGTTGATCTGAGCCTGTCAGTAGGTCATTATCAGACATAGACATCTCTTTGGGAACCTGGCTCTTCTCCACCACCATGGTTGGATAGGTTGCTGATTGACATTTATTGAAGCAGAGTATGGTCCAATCAAGAAAAGCCTATTTAGTTTGCCCCGTTAAAATGAAAGAATGCGCCCCCCTGTTATTGTGTTGTGAAACACAACCTTACATGGAGATGGATAAAGGTCACAGTGGGGGTGTTTGTGAGATGATCCTTTGAATCTTGATCAAAGTCTGTCACCAGACCGGATGAACATGAGCTCTTTACATAATGTTCCTGAAGAGAGCTAGATACCTGTTTTATGTAAGGTTGATCTAAGGTTTTCCTAACAGCTATTTTTGTGTCTCCAATTAATCATGACCTTAGGTTATCTTAGGTCGGTGATTCTCAGTCTGCTTTGTTCTTAAGACAAACAGATCCTCTGCTCATTATCCTCAATGGTTGGATAAATTGGAGATTGACAGTTAAGGAAGCAGGATGTGGTCAACTAATAAAAGTAGCATTAAGTTTACTTAAGTGACTCATCAGAAGAATGGGCAGTGTTGTCCTTCCATTTTACATGTAAACATGTGGGACTTTTTGGTTCTTTTGCATTTTCAGTCTTCAGCCTGGACCTAACAGACTTCCCAAACAAGCTTCCATGCACATATGCTCTCAATGCTTTGGGCAGAGATTTTGGCTGGAAGGTTCCTCTATGCGAAGGCTGCATGCCAGTCATTATGGGAGGAAAGGAGGCAGGGAAATGAGGGAGCGGTGTTGTGATAAATATAGAGGTGGATAAACAGCAACTCTAATTGGTGGTCACTAATGCAAGAAAACATATTGATATTTATAGTGATAGCAAGTACCCCATTTTCATTTAACTTTTAAGTCAGTGTGATATTTATTACTTTAAGCTATTCATATAGCAGACTGTCACAATAAACTAATCCTTAAGTGGAACCTATTTCATTTACAGGCAGAAAGCAAGTGGCAGAGGTAGATATTTCTTTCCATATTTTCCTCCTCAACCTTCTTCTCTTCCCTCTGCTTCTCTAACATCAAAGCTAACCGCCACTTGCTGTGCCATATGTCCAGCTTCCTGGGTGCTACAGTTCTCACAGGTGTGGACACCTGCATACAACCTCTCCCTCTCTGTCAAGTACACACATGCACACACACACACACACACACACACAAAATACAGCCCCCTGAGTATAATCTCAATGTGATTATACTCAGTGGGCTGCATTTATACTATTCAACCTGCCGAAACACTTTGCCAGCCGCACTCCTCCAAATGAATGGCATCCATAGCTCTGAGTTAGTGCACTGCTGTGTCGCCTGAAAGGCCAAGTCTTGATTCGACACAATAGGCTGATTTGGTGCCCTCACTACTCCGGGGAGCATGTTGACTTCATTAATGGTTCCCAGACCCTTTTAGCTCTCACACAGTGGCCTCTGGTCACAAAATATAATGGGGTGCACACCGGTCTGTAGCACTGCCATCGGGTTGCACCACTAATAGAGACACAGGTGGTGATGTGAGCTGAAATTATGCCGTTGCCTCCGTGGGCTCCTTGAGGCCCAGCCAGTAGCTGCAGCAGCAGCAGCAGCTATTATCACTGCAGAATAACGGGGTAAGAAAGGAAAAACAGTAGAGGAAATAATTGGTTTGAAAGAGAAATGTGCGTATGGTTTTTCTGAGCCAGACCAGGTATTTGTCTGCACTAAATGAGGTCTGTCAGGAGATCTCTACCTGTCGCCTCTAACACCCTGCTGCGGCTCTAATGAGACAGTGAAAGAGGAATTGGATAGGAAAAGACAGAGGGAAAGAAGGACGAGGAATAGAGGGGTTGTATAGAGAGAGCTCTGACATCTTCTCTGCATAGTAAAAGTGATGGAATGATGCATATTGTGAGGAAAAATGTCATAACTGAACAATCGATGGACAAACAAATTATGCACAAGCATGAGCACAGAAAGAGACGACAGAGGAAAAAGAGTAGGAGATGGAGCAGTTGTTGAATAAGGAATAAGAAAGAGACAATTGTCCAGAAAAGCAAGGCTTTTTGCTCTTTACTGGGCACATTGAATACATTTGTGTGTGTTTTGTCTTATTGGCTTGATGGAAGAGCCCCTCCTGTCCACTTCCACATAGATTAGAGCATCAAGCGCCAGGCCCCTTTCCTATATTATCTGGAAAAAATGGGTACCATCAATAACCATATATCAACAGGCTTTGCAGGAAGAAATGAAAAAAAACAAACAACCCATCAAGTCTGCAAGGCATTTTATTTCCGGTCACATCTGACAGTGGAGAGAGTGAGGCATTTTCAGTCTAAAAATGTGCAAGCACAATCAAAAGAGGGCGGGTGAATGGGAGACAACACACAAAATACATTGTTCCAGCAGCAGAGGAATAGTCAAACATACCAAGAAAGAGGGAAGAACAGAAGGAAAAAAGTAAATCAGAGAAACTGAGTGAGTTGTTAGAAGTCAAGCGGTCACAAATGTTCTCAAGATTGAACCGGCCATAGGCCTGCAGGTATTTTAGTCAAACTCATGACTTACAGATTGAGACAGAACGAGATAGACGGGGGGAAAAGAGCAAAAGCAATAGCAGCGGAGGGAAATGAGCAACAAAAGCTGAGCTGTGAGCCCCCTGCCTGGTCACAGTGCTCTAAGGCAGCTCAGCAGTGAAGGGAATGATAGCAGGGAGACCTGTCACTCACCCTTTGAAGCCATGGGGGAGATTGAGGGAGGAGAGGAGAGCAGGGGGAGAAATGAGTTAGGAAGCCTCCAGACACTTGTCCCCTTTCACATCCAACACCATCATCCCTCACAATAACATTCTTGTCCTTCTCTTTGCCTCTCTCCTCGCTTTTTCTGTCTGTCTCTCAGCAGGGGGATAAGGTTAGATTAGTAGGCTGCATGGACCTGCAGGCTAACAGGTACCACACCTTTAATGCCACAATGGTCAGTCACTGAGCCAGGATTCCCCCTGAGGCTCTGTCTGCTATAGTGTCAGATCCCAGATGTAAGGTTGTGGAGACTGGAGTAGCACAAATAGAAACAAACATGAGTGCGCATATGCTTGCTCATTCGCAAAAGTCACAAAAATTGATTTCAGTTCTTTCCTCTGACTCTGTATTTCTTTAACTTTCCTCTTTTGTTACTTTGTATTGCTGCTGCGATGACGCAGTCACACTCAGGCCTTCCACTAATACCTCATTTTCTTAGTTATACCACTTTTATCTCACAGCACCAAATTGTGGAAGTTTTCCAGAAGTTACTTTTAACCTCTTGTTCCTAAACAACCTAGCCAAAATAAAGCATCTGCATTAGGATTAACCTCAATAAAACCAAACCCAACCGGGCTTATTATAGAGGTCACATTTCTGCATAGTTTTGACACTGCCAGTGCAAGTCTCTGTAGTTACTTCTCTGTTAACAATGACATTTCCCTGATTTGCACCCACAAAGCACCTTTCCTCACAGTGCAGGCATCCGGGGAAATGCATTAATTAAAATCCTGCTGTGTAGCAGATATGCCTAATCGTAAACATAAAACAGAGAATAGTGAATTAAAGCATTCAGTTCCACTGAATTAATTCTGTGCGTTTTTTTGCCCTCTCATCCTCCTATAGACAGAGGAGTCGAGCCGGAAGGAAAGAAGGAAGGAAGGAAGGAAGGAAGGAAGGAAAGGAGGGGGGGATTTTAAAGTGTCTTTAATGAACTGAATGAATATTTTGCTTCCATAAAGTAAAGCAGTAAAGCACTGAGTTGATGTTGTACCTCTGGATAACTGCAAGATGTCTCTATTATAGCTTGTCATAAAACATAAAATACTATGCCAAGAGATATTCTAGATGTAGAAGTGCCATGGCATTAGTCATTCATGTGTCACCTGCAGTACTTGTTTTAGAAACCACATATCTTAAGTGCCTTCCTCTCTGGCCAGTCTTCCTCTCAGATAGAATAAAAACATGTCTGTCTTTGATTGTGCCTAATAACTCCTAGCGATGAATAGCGGCTCATGTGTGATTCTCTGCTCCAGCAATGCTACACGACCAGTCTGGCATCCCACATTAATGTGCCGCATCCTCATTAATACCCTGAGATTAATGTCAAATCATCCACACTCCCCCACTAGTCTCGCACCAGTCCATCTCGCCTAAGGCTATATATATTGAGGCATTGAATGTGGAAGAAGATGGTTTGTCCCGGCATTGATTGACACTGAGAGATGAATCCAGTCCGCCTCCTAGCCCCCTTTCCTTCTGTTATTCTCTCCACCCCCCCACCTCTCTTTTCTCTCTGTCTGCCATATGTTTCAGTGAGCTGGACAGATTTGGGCAATCAGACAGCCACCATTGTATTGCTGTCGGTATGAATAGAATGCGTGGAGAGACACATTGCCATTATGTAGTGACGATAAGTTGTTGCTTTTCTCCTCGTCTCTTTCACAGTTAATGTTCGTCTCAGTTGTCTCTGTCTGTCTGGCTGTCTCTCTTTCTGGGCTCTTACTGCATGCCCTGCCTTGTCTGGTTGAATGCTTAACACTCTGCTGTGGTTTGACAAAGAGGGTTGAAACCGGAGCGAAGTGTGGCAGGTCGAGTTACAGTGGCATTTGGCATGTGGCTATGCTGTTGCTGCTCCAAAATGTTTCTGATTGATATCTTGAACAGGGTAGGGACCCAAGGGCTTAAAGAGTAGACCCCAGGAGACCTCCATGTGCACCTTTTGCTTGCACTCTGACTGTCATGCTTTTGAAAAAATAAAATTACTGAAAAATGTTACCAGTTTGTTGAAAGTGACAAATCAACTCAAATAAACATTGTAAATAGGTGAAAGGATATTTTTCATTATCATGTTAGTATTACCCAGTCTTTGAATGTCAGATTTGTAGCAAAGTGACATTACAACTGAATAAACAGGATTTTTTTTTACAACTATATTCCTGTTTTTGTAGTTTTGGCCATCATTGCAATTGGTTATAACATTTTACTTACAGTTTCATTGTTGAGATCAAGGAATGTGACCCTGAGTCCACCCACATCTATCCTTTTATTTGAAAATCTAAATAAATGTGATTACCGGTAATGTGTTATCATTCATTGCTTTGTAAAACTAATTTCATGCACAGCAACTGTTAGTATGGTAGGTTAAAGTTAAACTAGGAATCTAATAGACAACATGATTTAACTTTGTTTTCAGTTCCACATTACTTACCACAATTCCTGATCTTAGCATTGAACAACACTACCAATATACTGCAAGACCATAGCTGTTGAACACAAACAATTTTCTTTTAAAGCATTTTGTATTGTAAGTAAATTTTGGAACAATGCTTATAATTTTTTCATATCCAGCAGTAAAAGGTTCATGACCTTTTTTGGCTCCAGAAATGCTGGCACTGACGCTGGGTTTGCCTATGCACGTTTCAGGGATTTGGTGGAATTCCTCACACAAATGTTGTGGTAATTTAAGTTTCCCAGCATGCTGCATGACTTTGGATGACATTCTGCTCCAGCCCACTCACATCACTGTGGTTGCGTGGCCCATGTCAGAGCATAGTGATACTATAGTCAGCAGCTTATTTTGGCTTCCACCAGCAGCATGTTGGTCATGGTGTGTGTTCCAGCCATGGTGTGTTAGTGTGTGTGCCATGCTTAACAGACTGCAACTCTGTGTGACTAGCCTTCCTTTTGCCACCCCAAAATTCATGCCATAGCAGGCAAGGGCGCAATTCTCCAATCGCTCTGACAGTCCTCACTCAGGACCACATGCATAGTTCCTCCCCTTTGCTTATCCACTTATTCCCCGATGTGGTCTTGTCCAGAGGGAGTCATTTTTGACTGAGTATTTCCTGCACTTAGCCACAACCATCATCCGCGCTAACACTACTACAGCAGTATTCTTTTGTCTCCTGAGGATTGACTAGACTCTTCCTAAAATGTGGACAGTCCATCTCACCACTTGATGTAAAGTAGTTTCTACATAATGGCACACCCGGTCTCAGAGATTATCTAAAATCAATAGAAGTGCTCAGATGTGTAACCAGAAGTACTGAATTTCAAAGGGCAATTTGCACTGGAAGAAGGTTCCACAGGGGCAACATTATTGACCTAGGATATGCAAGGTGTCTGTTGGATTCAACCAATGACAAAACAAGCAATCCATTTTTTGATATTGTAATAACTTGATACTAGAATGTTTTTTCTTTCTTGCATGCTATTGATTTTATTGCACAACATAACATAAATAGCACAGGTCTTACAGTTCTTTTATTTCTGTAAAACAGCATGTGTAAAATACAATTAAGAATCCAGCTTTTCGTCATTACCTTTTTCAAAATGGATTCCATGCAGAGTCAGAGGAAGTGCGGTAGTTTCCATGTGCTTTTGTGGTGCACAGTGCCAATACGAGGAAACTGAGAGAGGGTATGCCTGTGGTTTTCACACCGGAATGGCTTCCCTGTCTGTATCACACCTTCTGCTAGCTGTTAGCCCCATAGAGAGAGGGAGATAGTCACTTTGGGCACATTATTCTTCATTGACAGATTCAAAGCAGAAATACCATCTGCATATGGGCTTGCATTTATTTTTCACTGCACTGTAACACTGAAACTGTTTTATAAATGCACCTACAGTTGGCTGTATTTCTGATATATCAGCACTGCCCTCACATTCTGTTATACTTTAACGGTAGATCCCAAGAAAATCAAGGATCTCAAAAGGTCTGAATGGCTTTAAAACACTCCATAGATATTTTATTTGCTCTGAGTATTTGTGTTTTTGTGACGGTAAAAATCACAGAGAAAAGATACTTGAGGTGCATCTATACTGCATTTTTACTGCAGAAGCCACTGTCGTTATCTCTGTCTTCAGTGAGAGTGTTAGTGTAGTTATTCCTCACAGCCACTAGGGGGATACAGTTTATGGCCAGGGTGGTCGCTTTATGGAGGACTAGGATTTTCTCTGTATGATCTTTGGTATAGCGTGGATTTCTCCCACACACATACGGATCCCGACACACACAGAGCTAACAAAGAAATGTTTACTACACACATTTTGCAGGGCTGAGGAAGTGTGCTCTGTGAGTCAAAAGTGCCAGTAACTCTCCCCACTCTCCCCAGAGTATGTGTCATTACCATATGAGTAGCTCCAGCTAGACAGCCTGTGTGTGTGTGAGTGAGTGCAAGTGTTAAGTGTGTGAAAGAGAGAGTAAAATGCCAATGTTTCTATACATGCAAGTGCTTGTTTAAACACACTTATTTGTATGTGTGCATTTATGTGTGGGCGCAATGCATCTCTCACCTTCCCACTACTCAGAGGCAAAATGAAGTCTGTCTGGCAGTTAATGTCTATTGTGTGGTGCTAATGTGATAGCAGAGATTAGCATTGTAATCCATTTAGCATAGAGCAGCTAATCCACTTTATTACTGTTGAAAAGGAATCAGATAATATTGGCTAGCACCACTGTAGCTGCCTTAATGATTTTAGGCTGATGAAAGAATGACTTTAAGATATTTTAATAATTACTCGTGCTGACAATGAAACTAGGATTAGTCGTTTCATAACAAAACATAATCATTAGCTTTGGCTTTTCATCAAGGGAATTAAGGTATTGGTTGTGTCCTATCTGAGTAGGCTTTTTGTTTGTAGATAGTGTGTGCTTTTGTAGTAATAAAAATCATGCGCTAGCTGTTTTCATTTGATTTTAGAGTACTACACACCTTGTAGGTTGAAATTTTGGAGTATTATTCCTTTAAAGCACAGAGTTTGATATCAGGGGAGATGAGGTCTGCTGTAACTGTTGTTTAAAAACCTACAAGCCCAGGGTGACCCTGCTGTGTTGATAAAAAAAAAATAGAGAGTAAAATTGCTATTAAATACTTCATACGTGCCAATTATTGCACAAATAAGTCAAATGGTCTTTGATTTCTTACTTTCTCCCTTACGTGTTCCCCTCCAGTCCCAGTGTGATTCAACCAGCCAGCGTTGCATTCTTGCGGACATGCTGTGAACTCCCTGGTGGCTCATTTGTTTTGTCGGTGGTCAGATTGAGGGATAATATACAGGAGCTTCCCCTTGAAGCCCCTCTGCTCCCTGGTGACTGTAGATCTGTCCCAACACAATAAAACTCTATATTCAGCCATTGTCATAGACTATCTGCCCTTTAACTCTGCTCGGCAATTGGCTCCACACTTCTCTCATATACAGTGGGGGTAAGCTGACACACATCTTAACATACATTCACATGCACACACATGCTGTGTACTGTGCGCATACATGCAGCGCCTCAAATTAACTCACCCGATCGGGCAGATTAGATAACCCCACCTGCTGAATCTGGCCTTTGCTCGCGTGGTGGAAAGTTTCTTTCTTCCTACCTCCCTCTCTTCTTTCTCTCTCTCCTATTCGCCTTCTGTTCTTTTCTTTGCAACGGACCTTAGTGCATACAATGGTTCCCAGTGAAAGTGTGTGAGGCTTTGATACACAGAACTCAAGGTCCTTTGAGATCAAGATCACTACACAAGCCAAGCAGGAGGCAGAGCGAGAGAGGAAGAATGACTGAGAAACAAAGAAGGATGGGAGAGTAGGGTGAAATCAGGGTGAAAGATGGTGCCTGTTTACAGAAATGTCATGTTGTGAAACTGGATATCTGTAGAAGCAGCCGGAGTAGGGCGGGACGTAAATGGCACCCCGTGTACTTAGGTTTCTCTCTTCACTATACAATAGCTGATTGTCAAAGCAAAGACAAAGAAAAGTTCCACTGGGCTATAGTAGAGCCACTGATGGTTGTTGATTGGTTTTTGTTATAATGTAGAAGAAAGCTAAGGGATAGACTGACTAAAATTCAGTATATGAATGTGCATATTGTGTTTCTCAAAATTGACATTCATTCTGCTTGCTATTTTCATTATGAGGGGAGAGATACAGAGAGAGAATTGTCCTCTGAATATATGAGTGCACCTTTATGATCCATGGCGCACACAAAAGCTATTTTCCTTTAATTATTTTGATGTGATCTTTTCTTAACAATAAATCTCACAAAGGAAGACAAAAATAAAATGTAAATCCACTGCAAACATTTTTGTCCAGTCCCTTGCAACGATCTGTTTTCAGTGGGTACAGCACCATTTTACTAAAGTACTAAAGGGTTCAGTTTACCTACTTAGAATAGTTAAGGCTTCTTGACCTTAGAGAGACTTTAGTTTAAGGCGGGCCAGCAGAAAGGTATTTTTAATGATATGCTGACAGAGAGAACACAGAGTATGTTGTCATCAGTGTATTATAATTAATCATGAAGTGACTCACCTGTCTGCTCCACCATCTGCTTCCTGTCCAATTAACTCCCGTTTGTGCCTGTTACCTGTGAACCCTTAAGTGCTGAAGAGCACAAAGAACCACCAAGAGTCATCACAACTTTAACAAGACTTGCTTCGCACCTGTCCGCAAGCCCACACAGGTCTCAGTGTGTGTGTATGTGTGTGAGCGTGTATTCTACTGGGTGCTGAAAGTTGCTTGGGTAGGTATGTGTCAGAACTGTGTGTTACTGGGAAATTGCAGCCAGAGGACCAGATTTATAAAAGATCATTTGGAACACACCCTGTGCGTGCGTGCGTGTGTGACGATGTAAGCAGATGTTCAGCCACAACCCAGAACACTTCCATCACACCACCAAGTGTGTGTGGGGCCAGTTCCATGCACTTTCTGCTGAGTAAACACACCTAGGGGCCCACAGACCACACCTCTTGCCCAGATGCCTAATTACCATAATCACTTTTGAATGGCTGTAACTGTGATAGAGAAAGATGAGCTTCTCAGATACAGCACTGAAAAGCCATGATGCATGGGAAAATCCTCAGGCAGTATGCGGTAGATGGGCAATTTTGTCAATAATAATGCTCAGAAGTACCTTTTTAATGATACCTTGGCTCCTAATTGCACACTTTGTTTTCCTAGACACTACCTTTGTGCCATTGCCAAGTCTTTCCTTGAGGAAGGCACCATTACTCTTTCTCACTTTGCTTCTTTTTTACCTTACCTATTCTTTATTCCCATATTATATTTTCAGCCCTGTCATTTACTCAGTCCATTTATTTCAGTTGCTGGCTTTTCTGTACTCTTCCCTACTTCTGGGATAGCATTGGTAAAAAACGCAAACCAAATGTGAAAATGTCACTGTCCAAGGCCCTTCACTCCCTCCATATCACATGTTAATTATTATAGCTGCATCTAAGACTGTCTTGATAATATACTTCACATTAGTTTAGGAATGTTTCTTTTTAATGTTATTATTATATATTAATTCTTAACGTGCTTCTGTGTTTTTTCAGATCCGGGTAGACGGCTCCTCTCGTGCTCTGCAGTATGAGACGGTGCAGGCGGTGGAGAATGGACCCATCCTCAGAGACATGGCCTTCTCTTCTGACCACCACTACCTCTATGTCATGTCTGAGACCCAGGTCAGACACACACACAAACACACACACAAAGACACACATCAAAAGTCCCCCCTGCTGACTCAATATCATAACCACTGGCATTTATCATTTTCTTATGTCACAGGGCAGAATAACCCTTGGTGTAGCATAGAGGATTTCATTACAGCCCAGCTAGAGGAAAGAACAGGATTAGATGGACTGTTGGATGCTATGACCATGTCTTTTTATAGAAACAGACTGTGAGGTTAGAGCTGGAGTGAATAAATGTGTTGAATTATAGGGAGAGAGGAGAGTGGTCTCAGTCCACTTGGGTTGGTGTGTATGTCTGTGCACATACAGATTCACACATACACACCATCTCTCTTAGTACCTTTGATGACATGGAATGTGGAGCGAAATAGCAGCACTCTGTGTAATGGACACAGACACAGAGAGACTGTGAACACCTATCAGAGGCAAAACCTCGCTAAAATAGTGCCATGGAAAGTCCGTAACACACACGTGCTGTGCTCACATAAATGCGCACACACACACCCACACACACACAATGACTCACTGTGCTAGGGATTCACTTTTTCTTTATATTGCACATAAAAAGACACACAGCCATCAGCACGTACTCATATTATATTTTATGCATGTACAGTAGGTAGCAATTTATGTTTATGTTTTATGTGGGGGAATAATGAGTTATGAGCTAAACATTGTCAGAATAAATAGTGCAGACCTGTGTTTTTCAGACCATGACGGGTACAGTGACTGTTCAAAGTCCTCTGATGACCAAACATAATCTTCACAACTTCATCAGGTGAAGTTGTGGACACTGAGAAGTGTTAAACATCTAGTCCCTTTTTCTTGAAAATTGAAACAGACCTTTGCAAAATTATTTAATTTATTTGTTGTCCTCACAGGGAAATTAGTCCAAGTGAGTCCTGACCCCAAAAGTGAATTTATCACAGAAACAGAAACACACACAGATTACCATTCAGCACAAACATAATCTTTTCATCAAGCGCTGTTAAAGGGCTAGTAATCGAATCACTGAGGCAAAATCAAGCCACCAGTTTAAGAACCCATGGTGGATCTCTCTCTCTTTTCAGTTCACTGTAGCCCCATTTATTGTTCATTATTAATGTGACTGTTAGAAATAATATTGCAAAAGCTCTGAAGTTCAGATAATATGCATATCATTCCCTCTCTCCCGCGTCTTTATCTCCTGCCACCCATAATCACAGAAGGCCACTGCTGTTTTGTTGGCAGCGATAGCCTAGCCTAGGATTATAGACCTCTCTGGCACCATGAAAGTCATGTCAGTATTTACTAATGTGTTGTGCCATGTGTTTGTGTGTGTGTGTATATATGTGTAAATGCATGCACATTTTAAGTACCCAGATTATCCTGATAACACTTTAAATATCAGACAGACAGTGAGTTGAAGGTGCCCTTTCAAATGCAGCTCTCATTGCCCCTCCTGAGGTCTCAGTCAGTCCATATGCAGAGAGAGTGGGAAAGGAAGGGAGGGAGAGACACAAGTTAGAAAAATAATAGACATTTAGGATGCTATTTTGTCATGGCATCCAATTACATCCAATCATTCTTTTGTACAAGTCTGTTAAGCAGCAATGTGAGAATTTTGTTTTTTCCCCCCGTTTTTTGGATTGCAGTGCGTGTAATTGGGTTTATAGAAGATATTACAGAATAACAAATGAATTATTAGGAATACTTAATTTCCATTTCTTCCCATTATGTTGGATTCCTTTATGTCTCGCTATTATCGCCCAACATCATGTTACAAATTTAGCATTTTTTAATTTGCATGCCAATTAGCTTATGTTGAAAAAAGCAACCAAGTGAGTTTTGCTGGCCAATAGTCGTCCCGTGTGTGCTGTGTATGTGTGTGTGTCTTCGGCCTTTGTAGTAATTAGTCTATTAGCCTAGTTAGAGGGCTGACCTCCACTAACTGTTTAGGAGGAACATCTGGGAATTACCATACACACAAATAGAGAAAGCAATTAATGAACACAACACACACAAACACACACTCGTTTACTGCTGAAGGGTTTTTAGAATAAAATAACTGATTAAATACAACTAAAACAATATGGCTTCATTCCACTAATCCATTCAAACTCTTTTTAATTTTGATGTTTGTTTAGCGATCAAAACATTTCTGTTAGACTTGTATTATATTGAAGTTATTACTGAAATTTGAAATAAATCATTTCCATAATTAGTTTTACAGATACTGATATTTTTCTTATTTCAATGCAATACTTTTCTGTTTACTGGAGCAATTGTGATTCTTCATGCAGATTTTTTGACAGCTGAAAAACACTGCTTTATTACCACCAGTACCTGTCCTGATTTACTGTTAAACACAACACTGTTTCCAAGTGTCTGCAATCACTGAAGGAGATGAGCGCAAAGAGCTTCATCTCAGATGTAGAGAACACGTAGCAACAATATTTTGGCATAACAGGCAACACGCATGCACATTCCCGATTCCCAGTGGTGGCAAACGCTATTAAAGCAGCCCGAGCTGATCGATAGCAGAAGGCCACCTGCTGTTTCTGGGGCCTGGGACCCAGACACTCGGAGAGAGTGTGATAGATGGAACAAGGGAGAAATACAGAAAGAGGAAATGCATGATAGAAAGGAAGAAGAGGAGGGGGGGTGCACAACAGGAGGCTGAGAACAGAGTTGTTCGATACAGCTCCTCCCCTGCTGTTCTCAGCCTTGAAACCCTCCCCTTAAGCCAGGCCTGGGGTGGACCAAAAGATAGATCTCCTCTGGATCCTGGCTGGTGTTAGAATCCAGTACAGGACCGAGAGGGACAGAGAAAGGAGATTATGTAAGGATAAGTAAGAATAATGCAGATTGCAGACCTTTGTGCTGCATTGTACATTTCGTTTCTGTGTTGTTGTTGTTTTGTTTGCTGATAGGTGGTTTTGTATGTTTTCATACTTCATATAATCAATACTACAAAGGGTGCAGGCAGAGGCTTTGAGGCTCTGCTAAAGGTGAAGTTGAACTACACGTTCAGGGTACAGGGACTACAGAGACCATGTGGAGACCATAATAACTGATCAGTCAGCTTGAGTTGCTCATATTTCTGATCCCAGCGGTTGATAATGAAGACAACTTGGACAAAGTTGGGAAAAGGCTCTGTAATCTTATTCTTTTCATTAACGCTAAACAAATGCAAACCATGTCCTCACTGCAATCATTGCTCTCTATCACAAAGTGAATTAAAGAAGGTAAACGTGATTACTTGGGCTATATAATGATTAGCCCGGCTCAGTCATTTTTACTTTATCAGTGGACAAATTTGTATTTTGTTATCTAGCTAGCACAGCCTTTTTCAGTCCAAACTTTAGTATTTTTCCATCACAAAATAAAATAATGTAAACATGATTACTCTGGGTCTATAAGGACTGAAAGACAGTCTGATAATGTATGGCACATCCATCTAGTGTTGTGTTAGTGCCACGACAATCAACTATAATCAACTAGAAGTAAACTACAATGTGATGGGACCACTAGAACACCGTGACAGAGAGGTATAACTCCAGCTTCATTCAGGAAGGGGCATCATGCTGAGAGTCACACTGTACCCTGCTTGTCTGTGTCACATTATACACCCATTAGAAAGGAAAGCTAGCCAAACGCTAACACAAACACACATACCCATGCAGTGTCCTGTACTGCAAAAGGTGCTCTCCACATCCCTGTCATTGTATTTTTCTCATCCTTCATTAGATTAATCTTCCATCCTTGCGATCTCTTTCTCTTTCTCTCCTCCATCCTGCGACTGTGTCCTCTTTGTTAGGTTTGTTTTTCTTTCAGGATTATAGATTTTTGATCCTGCAACCCCTATTCATTTCTAAGGGGATTTGTAAAGCGAATGAGGATTCAGCCTTTTGTGTTCCTTGCTCCTCTTTCTTCATCTCCTTTTTCTCCATCTTTATTCCATTTCTAACCCTCTCTCACTACCCATTGTCATTTTTACCCTACGCCATCCCCCAATCCTCCATTCCTTCATTTCTTCACCATTCCTTACTAGCAGAGTAAGCAGTGGCATCCCTACTCTCTCATTAATCCAGTGATTGGCTGTCCTTTAATTGGATCTCTCTCTCTCTCTCTCTCTCTCTCTCTCTCTCTCTTTCTCTCTCTCATACATACACACACACACACACACACACACACACACACACACACACACACACACACACACAAGTCATCCTATTAGTGGGTTAAATAGATGTTCTGGTATAAAGAGGACAGACGGATTATAGAATGGGCTGTGATTATGGATGTTAGGGTTGGTGTTTGAGTGACAGGGGAAGGTCAATCCCACTGTTAATATGAGCTGGTACTGTACTTCACTACTGTGTTACTGTCCTGTTAACACTGGTTCATCTGTCAGCCACATCTGGGTAGAATAAATGAGGTGGTGTCGGTGGAGGTTGGAGGATCATTTCACCGTTCAGTATGTAAATTAAAAGTATAACTCACACATTAAGAAAGCGTTCATTTTTAATAGGTGCTATAAACCTATTATAGATTTTTTTTAAAAACACCTCCTTGAAGTGATCAACAGCGTAATGGGAAGTTAGCACATTATTGTATTGAGGTGGAGAATATGAATAGCTTAATGTACCGTTTTAGTGTACAGCTTCCTCCATGTCCATCTTTAAGAAATGAAGAGTTCCATTACAAAATAGCAAACATCAATATAAAAAAAGACCTTGATTTAAGATTAAAAAACAAAACATAGTTATCTTTTAAATTGTATCCCTATTGTGTAACCAAAATTAAGATTCCACAATAATGCATAATTATTTTATCTGTTACTTAAGTAGAAAAAGTAGACTCTGGAATGCACACAACCATGAAGTAGCATAACTAATTGAACATAGTACATGTTTGAATCTACAATGCTACACATTTTACACAACTGTCCATGCAGTCAAATGGAATATAAGCAATTTCTTTTTGGATCCAATCATGAGAAAGTAATATGAATGAATATGATTTTGATAGCATCAGCGGCTGGCTGTGCTGAGACTTGACATGGGTTCCAGGGCATTTGGGAGCAGTTCAAGCTGTTTTTGTTGTGTCTTAGTCATTCAATCCATCCTCCAGTGTTCCCATAGCAATACCATTACCCTTCAGCAACCCAGCAATCATCTTAACTTATCCTGCCAGCAACTGTCAGTCAGTGGTTAGATTTTATCAAGTATGACTATGTTCCAACATGGTTTTCTTGCTTAAGTAATTTCTTTTCAACATACACTAATGCTTTTAAATTCAGCATATAAACTGTTGCTCGAAAGTGCTGGGACTGCCACACTCACGGTGCTAAATTATTTATATTCAGCGTAGCAAATGCAGATCTGTAAGAGTGAATTATTGAAAATGTGTACTATAGTGGGGTGAGATTGTTCAAAGTCAAATGCTTTTTTCTGTTTTGAACCCCCTGAGGGAAATCCGACAAGCCAATTTGTGGAAGTATCGCGTCTTCGCATCTCATCAAAGATGTTTAATACCAGAATCCTTTAATTTCTATCAGCGGGAAACTTTTTACCACATCCCTTACAGTGTGGCTTCCTCACCCCTCTAGTGTGTGGATGTGAGTTATGAAGGTGTTTAGATGTGCATATTATGTGGTGTCCCAGTTTAGCTGCAGGCTGCTGTGGTCTAACAAGGCAAGTGAACAGAGATGATGTGTTGCAGCCATTGCTGCCTGACACACTTCTGAAAAATGTCAACGAAGTGGGGCAGACAAGGTTGGAGTGAACTCCGAGCTCAGTCAAAGTCCCTTTTGAAGTTTTACCGTCGTCTTGTCTCTCTTTCTCCCCCTTGTTCTCTGTCGCTGTTTTCCAGTATATTTCTGAATCTTGTGTTCGTCTCTCTTTCCCCTTTGCAGATAGTTGTTAATCTGCAAGCCCATTATACTGTATAACAGACAGACACTTTATGAAATTTGTCATTCATGTGAGTCATCATCAGCATCTTTTGTCAGTGTCTTGGCTGCTGGAAACAGTCCAAACTGTGCACTCTGTCTGCGTAATACAGGCCGTATTTTTACCCAGGCTATGCCCCAGGGCAAGATGATGCAGCCTGTGCAGAATTATACACTGTGTGTGTGTGTGTGTGTGTGTGTGTGTGTGTGTGTGTGTGTCTGTGGCTACACTTCTAGCACCTGCCAGTGGGAGAAATGGCATTATAGACTAAATGCAAATCCTGTTTGTGCACTTTACCTTGACATCCGTCATGTCTTCAGCATGGTTCTAGCACTGAGGACTGACAGTGTAATGGGACAACATTAGCATGATGTTAGGGCAAGTTGTGCTGTATGAATTTAGTGTTGCTGAGCTTAGCATGCTTTAGCTTTTGGTTGCTTATTTGGTAAGCATAGACATACCATAGATGACATATGGTAAAAATATAGCAGAGTATGCCTCATGCAGGAAATTCTAATCTGTAAACTATTATTAGTAAACTGCCTCAAGCTTGTTTAACTGCGTTTTGTGTGTGTGTATGGGGGGCCTTACCCTCTTTGGAATGGAAAGATAAGTGAAAATGATTGATTGTATCCGAGTCGTTTGTCATGCGCTGACAATCCTGGCAGCGCAATGGATGGCTTTCTTATTTGACCTCTGAGAACGTCAAATGAAAACAATATTGCACTTGCAGCCACTGGCCCGCTCTGTTAACTGAGTTTATGATATAATACCGTTGGTTGGTGGTTGACGGATTGAGTGGTGCGTCAGCTGTGACGAGGCAGTGGGTCGTTGATGTGTCCCTCGCTTCATTTGACTCCCACGCTAATCTGTCCTCCATCCAGCTGGAGAGGAGAGAGGTGGGACATAGGAGGACAAGAAAGAGAGACGGAGGCACCAGTAAATTAATGAAGGAATAATAGACAGAATTAATAGATATTCTGTGATAGATAGAGGAGAGAATAAGAGACAGACCAGAAATTGAGAGGTGAAGTTGAGAAGGAATAGATTGTTGTTTTACCACTTGTAATAAATAAGCACTGACATTGCCCTGGATAGAGGGACTGTATATATACTGTATATTATCCAGGGACGCTGAAAGAGGATCTACTGTACAAATGGTGGCAGGCTGATGGAAATATGGTTGGTGATTGGTTGAGGGTGTCAGGCCTGTTTCCACTTGCAAGACTTGCTGTTGTGATAATAGCAGGTCAGGAATTATTATTCCTTTTCATTGTCATGTAGATTAATAGTAATGATTTCACTTTATCAGGTTTCATGATTTTTGCTGATTTGCTCGCAGTCATCTGCAGGATATTTAAATGGAGACGACTACTGTTGTAACCAGCAATTTATCTTTGACACTTGCATAACGCATTGCTAACTTACAAAGCGTTATTAAAAATGACCAAATAACACTACATTACATACATTTAACCAAATTATTTCTTATTCATTTCTGCTTCCCGGCCAGTACTAATGATGCGCTGCCAGCATTGTGCCGAACTAATGAACAAACTTACACCAGGGAAGGAGAAAAAGACGAAGCTAGCCTGGGGGAAGAAAAGAAAAGATAAGAGAAGTTCAGTGTGCCCTACAGGCTGTAAGGCAGGATTGGACTATCACTTTAATTTCCCTCTCTCTGTTCATTTGGAGTGGTGGAGTTTGGCTGCAGGTGGAATCCCTGTTTAATTACAAGTGGAAGGGGCAGAAAAAGAGTAGGATAAAGAGAAGAACAGAGATGAGGCAGACGAATTAGTTAATAATAAAAGTTTAGCAGATTTATTAAATGATCACTTTCCCACTGCAGGTTGACTTGAAGGCCCCTGGCAACATGTAAGGAGGAGGGGAGCCAGAGAGAAAAGAGGGAGAGAGAGGAAAGAAAAACAAAGTCAAGCTTTATCATCTCCTCAGTGTAGTGATGAAGTAGAAGTGGAAATTCTGAATACACTAAAAGTGAAGACTCTTCCTCCCTCTGTCCCTTTGAGACCCATCCTCTACAGATACAATAGACACACTTACTGTATATATATAGTATATATAATTTGATGCCACTGTGCCAACCACAGTAAATGATCAAGTACGTCTTCATCTCTCTCCCGACACATTAAGGCATCAAGTACGTCTGTGATCTTGGCCTTTTTTTAAAAGCACGATTATATCCAGCTGCTTCCATCTCTCCCTATTGTGAAAGGAGGGAGAGTGCAGGGTGTAATGGCTGTCATTTGCTCACCTGAAACAGGAGGGAATTATAAATGCCATGCACCCCATCCTTTGTATTTATCCCTGCTGATATGATAGCGCAGCCATAGTGAAGAGACAGTGAGCCGTAATGGTTGCCCCTCTGGCAAAGCCCATGAAGAAGATTGCATGAAATGAATGTGATATCGAGATGAGAGAGACAAGGGGTGCATTGGGTCGTTTAGCCACCAAATCCCTCAATTTTTTTGATAAAAGAGGGGACAAAAGTGTTGCCTGCTTGAGTGTGTGTGTGTGTGTGTGTGTGTGTGTATGTGTGTGCCAGATAGAGAACGGAGGCTCTGGAGAGATGATGAATGTATGATCTTACACACCTCAGAGCGTCTGAGTGACAGAGAAAGACAGACAGACAGAGGGTGAATGAATGATATCAGGATCCGCGCTCTGGAACAGAGGATTCACATTGGCACCCATCGCTTCTGCTGGGCTCTGAATGTGGTGTGTGTTTGTCTTTGTGTGTGTGTGTGTGTGTGTGTGTGTTTTATCTGTTGAGAAAACCATTTCCCCAAATGCAGGCATCTGAGGACTCGATAGGCATCAGGAGGTCCCTTCCGTTCTGCAAAGTCTAAATCCCGTGTGTGTTTTTGTATGTGTGTGTACATGTGGGTGGTGTGTGTATCGGCATATCTGCCACCGATGAAGTGTTAAATTATAAAGCATTCAGATATGGTGGCATTGTTTGCTACAGTTCTGTCTGGGTGCTTAGCTTTTATGGCAGATCACGAGGTGACAAACCACTCGATGCGGTGACATGGCTACGTAGATTACATAAACACACACACACGCGTACACTGGGAGATTGTGGTTTCATACACTCTCATGATAAGGCTTTGGCAGCTGAAATCCTTCCATAGGCTAACACAATGGCCTTTCTCGTCAGTGACTAACAGGTTATTTAGCTGGCAGTGGGCTGAGGCAGTGGTGGATCTTAGGAGGAGGGGCAGTCTTGGTGGAGAGTGACAGGAAGGGAGGGAATCTATCATGTGAGATGCAATGAGGATCAGTGTTGAGTTTGATCATGTGCACACACACTTGCGCCACTATCTCCCTGATTCCATCTCAAACTCATTCCCTTTATCTACCTAATGCAAATACGTCTCTACGCAGGGAGGGCAAAACATACCAGCTGATTTTTTTTCCCCCCCAAAGCACACAGGCACGCTTAACACACAAAGATGCACTTGCATTGTTTTTAATCTGTAATAGCATGCAGGATTCTTCTTGACTTTGACAAGGAGATACGCCCCCTCTGAATTCATTCAGCTGTGTGTAAATCTGTGTGTGTGTGTGTGTGTGTGTGTGTGTGTGCGCGCGCGCACACATGTCTGCCTGAGTATGCTATTTATAGTATTTGGAGAGATACACAGAAGAGACATAAATGTAGAGAGCAAGAGAGAGAATGATGTAGTGGTGTATCTCCATCGTGCCAGTGTGTCAGTGTCATGGTGACAGCATGTGCGTCTTTGTGGTCTACGTGCATCTGTGTGCACACGTGTTGAAATATGACTTCCAGTGTGAGTGCGGGAAACATTGTAGCATTGACTTAGTGTGTTTTTATTTTAGAGAGAGAGGTTGTCAGGCAGAGATGTGCTGTGTTGATAGTCTGTGCGTCCAACAGAGAGAAGCGCCGTCAGTGCCAGGCTGCGCTTTAGAGATACCACCATGCATAGGCATTTCTGATCTCTTGTTACATTCCGCCATGCCCTAAATCGGATGGTTTAATTATGGTCCTTTTCATACCCTCAAATATGGAATTTAGTCGGTAAAATGTGCTGTGAAGACATGTATAATTGCATCACTTATATCTGGAGGTATAAAGTGAGACCAGCATCCAAAAGAATTTGATCCTCAGCACCTTAGATGTGGTGCACTGAAGCTGTGACGTGATTTGAAAATTACTTAGATTTCATCAGTGCCTATCGTCACTGCCACAGTGTCTTTAAGCAAGGAAACAGATTCACCAGCAAGCTGCACTGGTGTTCATTGCATGTTCTGACCTCAGACCTAAAGTTCTGTATGTGCATTTCTCTACTTCTTTATACAACCAAGGTAATATTAATTGCAGGGATACTTTTGTCCAATTCCATGATGCATCCAGAAGTAACTACTGTGTGGTCAAAGGGAATAAATAGGTGTGTCATAATGCTTGTTCTTCATCAGATTTTCTAGTAAGTAGAACTATGGCCATTGGCTGTTTAACTGTACAGTACACATGCATTATTATTCTTACACAGTGATAGTGTAACCTTCTGGTGTCTTTCTGTTTAAGTTGGATTCTAAAATCCTGATTCAAAGAGAACCCTTTTTTCAAGTATCATGAGAAAACATTTGTTCAACATACCTAGGAATGTGGCAGAGAAAGGCAAAAGATTTGTTTACCTTCATCTAAAGCTCGTATTTCAAGACTGAAATTCCAGTTAGTGTGCAGGCACACACACACACACACACACACACACGCACAGAACTTTACCCACATCATAACCCAATATCAGTCCCACGCTGATGATGTCGTCTCTCTTTCCCAGCTGTCATCGGTGAGCAGCATGAGTGACAGCAGTCATCCACCAATGACGGCTCATTAATCAAAAGTGCCAGCAACACCTATTATTGCACCATGCTGTTACCATGGTGACAAGAGGAGGGGATGGCTGAGATCTACCTCAGCTTTGCCCCTTGCGCTCGGTCACTCAAGGCCCATGCCAATCAGTGCCAGTCAATGCCAGTTTGAATTGGCAGGGCTATATATCATAATAGATGGACTGCTCTCCCAAGTGGCTAAGTTACCCATATGGGGCCAGTGGAGAAAGATGAAAGCTGTCAAGCAGTTACATTTTCATGAAAATCAGTGCTGGTCCAAAATACTTTGTATTCTCACTTTACATATTAGTTTGGGTTGTTTGTTTGTTTGTTTTTGCAGTTAATGTGTATTTCTCTCTAAATAGTGCTCGAAACAGATACAATTTTGTTGGAATTTATTTTGTTGTCTGTTGACTAGGTTGTTGTTGTTTTTACTATGCTTAGAAAATAGAGGGAAATTAGGAATCTCCCATCACAGCTGCAGCAAAGTTTAGTAGAGACAATTTACAGCTATCTTAACCATTGACGATAATAATATGGTTTTGGTCTGAGTCATTCAGGATGCAAACAATAATGCAGCAACAAGATATGTTGTGTGAGTAAAGGGTGCAATTATCACTGTTCACCTCTCCACCTACACATACTTTGACCCTAAAGTATCTGATTGCAACACGTTCATGCCTATTCTGTAGAGGTTGTCTGAAGTACTCTGCTACATTTCTAGTAGATTAGATAAAATTGAACATTATCCAACGATTCACACACCTTGTTTCACTCTATTTTTGAGGTTTTGTGTTACCTGTAAGCCATTACTGGCATACATGGAATAGAAATTCATTATGCTTGTCTAACCTCAGGAGCATTTTTGTAAGTTGGCAAGTAATTGAAAACAGTATTTTGATGCCCCTAATCCATTTATTTAGTATCATAGATTCATCCTTTCTTTCTCCGTCTCTCTCTCCCTGAAACACACACACACGCACATCTGAAGCAAGCATGCAGATGTTTTCTCCATCACATTCAAATTCCTCTCATGACATACCAAAACACTGCAGATCTTAAATTTCTTAATACATTGAATTTCTCTTGCATTTCACTTCTCTGTTTGTCTTGTGGTAATGCTTTCTTTTAATATTTTTGCTCATCTTCACAACTTTGAATGTCTCTCCACCGTATTTAATCCTTGTTGTATTTTTCTTTGCAGCTGTCAAGGGTGCCAGTGGAGGCCTGCGGTCAGTACTCAACCTGCAGTGAATGCCTCGGATCAGGAGATCCCCACTGTGGCTGGTGTGTCCTGCACAACATGTAAGTACTACTGAAACTGTCATAGATGTGCACAGACACACACACCTATACAAATACACACGCACATTTTTCAGGCATACAAACACTGTATTTTCTCACTTCCTTCCAATTAATTCACAAAGCCTCAAACATATTAACCAGACAGTCCAGGGGGTGCTGTGTTTGGGTTGTTAGGCTCCCCTACCTCCATGACGCCTGGGCCCATGCCCAGCACTCCATCCCTTGCAGCCCTTGAGCATTCAGGGACTCCTCTAGCCAACCCAGGCCAACTCTCAGATTGCTTTCCTGGGGCTCGGCCTTGTGCCAGCGTCCCCCTTAGATCCATTACCAAACCTAACCACTGGTATTGTTTACCAGCCCTGAAACCAGAGCCTGGTGAGAGCACAGACACTGGCGGGCATTGCCAGGGCTCTGATGGGCACCACTCCAAACTCCAAAGAGTTGACACGAGGAGAGTGATAGCTTCTGTTATTGTTACTGAACTGGAAACTGTTGAATGAATGCGATATCAGAGATAATCTCATTAACCACAATTCACTCACTCTCTGCCTGGGTAACCTGTTCTCTTTCCATATTTTTTTTTTTTTTACTTTACCTTTAAGCTTGTCTGTCTGTCTGTGTCAGTCTCCCTTTCGCACGCACACACATAGATGCCAACAAATTCACACACACCCCAGGTGCTGTCAAACTCTTCTCCCACGAGATTGGAGTGGGAGATTTGCTTGCTGGGGGCAGGGAGATTTCCCACTCCACTGTAAATTGAAAATTGGTTTCTTGTGTAGGTGCTAGCCCTTGGGTAAAATGTGTGCATATGTGTGTGTGTGTGTGAGTGAGACTTAGTACATTTAGGGCCCTGCTGGCATGAGAGGACATGGGGAGTGTGAGAGGAACATACACACTGAAACCCAGAAAGGGGGGAAGATGGACAGGGGAGGAGACAGAGCGACGGATAGATTGAGAAAATAAGATGAATGGTGAGATAATAAAGGAAGAGAGGTAGGGAAGCAGACTAGTAGAGAATAGACCAATACATTCTGAGAAAGACAAAAAGAAAAGAAAGATATCAGGCTATCCAGGATACAAACTTGTAAGAGAGGAGAGCTGTGAAAGAGGAGTGAAATGTGATAAATTGACAGATCTAAAAAGGGTCTTAGTGAGAAAAAGAGTAAGTTTGTGTGCAGCAAAGTGAAGGAAGGAGAAATAGAGGATGAATGTGTTTGAGGTCTCCAGGGTAGAAAGTGCATTAGCAGACAGAGGACACACTCTGATGGGTTATGGGTCACATACCAGAGGTTAGAGGCAAAGACACACACACACACACACACACACACACACACACACACACACACACACACACACACCCATGCATGAATGTGTAATGCATCAGTCGAGAGTTTCATGTTTATCACAATTTCTTGTATTGAACTCCCTCTCTAAACACTCTATATATATTTTACCATACATTAATCAACCACATGGTGTATTCTGGCAGATCATTTAATTTAAAAAAACTTATCTACACTAGCAAGATCAATG
>VMKM01001019.1:0-194536 GCA_008360985.2 Macquaria ambigua | reverse complement strand
GTGCGTGCGTGTGTGTGTTTGGGAACCCGTGTTGACTCACAGTTACAATAATGGCTCTGTCAGAGCGGTGGATGAACAGCTCACTCTGACTGTAAAGATCAAAGAGAGAGAGAGAGAGAGAGAGAGAGGAGGAGAGAGAGAGAGAGAGAGGAGGAGAGAGAGAGAGAGGAGGGGAGAGAGAGAGAGGAGGGGAGAGGGGGCTGTGCTCTCCCTGGCATCTCCATCTCACAAGTCCTCAGCCACTCAGTGCATCCATACACACAAACACACCCATACAGAGAGAAGTCAACCCTGAGGACTACAGCAGCTACAGTGCAGTATAGTACAGTACACTTCAGTACAGTACGGGGCGTGACCAGCTTTCAGTCGGAGCAGCATGTTTGAAAGTGTCTCCAGAGAGGAAATAATGCATCGTGTGGCAGGTGACGGATCATTTGCAACAGGTTAGTGTTTGTGTTTATCACTGTGCTCAAGTATATGTTCATTTTTTGTTTTGGTTATTCAGTGTTGAAGAGACAAGTATTTGGTTTTACTGACAGTCCTACTGTACAACTTGTGTGATAAATTGCATTTTTTATGGGGGTGTTACGGAAAGTGACGTAGCAGTTTCACTTTCAGTCTATTTTTGAACCAAAGTCACCTGTAGTCATGCTGAGTGACTTCGATTTCTATCATGTCTTGAAAAGCTTGCTGTCAAGACTTGTTTGGCTTTAAATTTTTTTTTCTGGGTAGCATTTACTGAGAAACTAAACAACTCTGCTGTAAACAAGATGAACAAGTTTGTGATAATGGTGGGAGGAAATGAATCAGCGATCTCTCCAGGACGAGATCCAGCATGAAGGTTTCTTCTGTAAGCTGCTATCTAGTGATCTTAAATGCAGTAATAAAAGCATTAGATGTAGTCCTTGTGTCTCTTAGCCCTCTCAGAGAAACACTTTCTCTCTGTATGCACTCTCAGAAAAATGTGACGCCACTTGGTGAGTCTGTGAGATTGATTTTCAAGGCTCAACATTCCTCCTTTATACTAAATTATCTTGAGTATATGTGTCCATACAGCACTTTCTGTCTTTATTTTTCTCTCTTGCTCTCATATGCATATGTGAGTGCCAGGTGACCACACCTGGATCCTGTCCTACATTGGTGCGGGTATATATAGCTACAGAACACACTCTCTGCAAACCTCATTCTGTCATTTAAATCCTTCGTGTGATGAAGTCTTCCTTTCTCTGCACACAGTCACTGATCTCAGGCAAGGCGATAAAGGTCCAGGCTAATTAACGGCAGACTGGCAAGTCTCTAAAATCCCCTGGTTACTCATCCTCCAACATCAAATACGGTGACATTTATTTCAATATTTTGCCAGAACTAATTCAATTTCTGTTTCTCTTACTCGTCTTCATATATAACCATCATCATGCTGAGACAGATATATGTTTTATATAAACAGGAGACTCTCTCTTCAAAATGAAAAACCCAGGAAATATTTTTTTATGACTCATCTGTCACAAGGTTGATTGCTTTAAGTAAAGGAAGCAGAGTTGTTGTCTCGGCACATGACGCACATCTCATTTGAAGTGTTGACATCATAGCCGGTATACTGTAAGGACTGACTAATCTTGAGTTCAGTGTCCTATAGTTTGAGACATTTGGGTTTCCTCCATCTGACCAAATGCCCAGAGCCTGACTGGGTTTCTGATCCTAACGGCCTCCTGTAGATTCCTGTCACACTTCTATTTATTTTTATTTATGTTATGTTTATTTGATAGGGACAGATACAGTATACATGCATACAACATGTCACAGCATTTACGTATAGCTACTGCTAATTTCCAATGCCCGTCCCTAGAAGGGCCTTTAAAATAACAGATATAAAACATATTCACAAACAATAAAGTTAAACTATGAGTTAAACTATTCTCTTACAGAAATAGAGATTTTAGGAAATACGCTTATTCGCTTTCTTGCCGAGAGTTTGAGGTTAGCTTAGCTTAGCATGAAGACTGGAAACAGGGAGAAACAGCTAGCCTGGCTCTGTATGAAGGTAACAAAATCCACAAAACCAGCACCTCTAAAGCTCATTAAAACCACAACTTGTCGTTTTTACACTTTGTGTTTCGTACAGATTAAACAAACGAGATATAACGTGTTAATTTGTTACCTTCAGAGAGAGTCAGGCTAGCTGCTTCCCACTGTTTCCAGTCTTTATGCTAAGCTAAACTAACTGGCTGCTGGCCATAGCTTCATATTAAACAGAGAGATACTGGAGTACTTATCGCACTTATTTTTAAGAATAAGAGCGAAAATACGTCATTCTTATTATTTTGATGCACTTAAGACCACAGTTTTACTCTGCTTTATACATACGGATATCAATAACTGCGAAACATTTCCCAAAATGTTGAACTACTCTTTTAACCTGAGGGAAGCAGGACCTTGCTAATATATGTTTTCATATCATGTGAGCAAAAAATACTTTTCATTGGGAGTAGATCATCTCAGAATGATCCACCAGTATTTTTTCTGCTTTGTTGTTTAGTAAAAGTGCTGCTTTGGAGGGCAGATGCTTCAAATAATTGGTTTAAGTCACCCAGTCAAGTCCCTCACCTTCTCAACTGATCAAATTCATCAGTCAATACTTCAGGAACCTTAATGTCAATTCTGCATCCGTGTTCATGTCATGATGAATAGGAAACCTTTCTACTAGATTCACTCCCTCTTCCCTTCCTCATCTCTCTGCCTCGCCAAGCACATGATTGCACATATTCATGGGGTTATACCTTCCGCCATTAGGGATAATTGCTCTGCTTGCCCTAGGTGTGAACTCACTTAAACACGCTGAGGAGCATTCAGTCCGATAAGAACATGAACCTGCAACGAGATACACACCACCGTCAGGAAGAGCTCAGGGGAACGATGTGTATCATGAAGCAGACTCTACACTGACTTCTGCTCCTCATATCCGAGTGATGACTGACTGACTCACTCCTGCTCTGAATTTCTGGGACGCTTGATGACTCCAGAAAAAAATAGTGGAGCAACGAGAGACAAATTGATGACTACAGTTTCTTTGGATGCCTCATGGGGTCTCTCTCATTTAGCCGTGGCTCAGTCATCATCCCAGTATGTTGACACAGAGCATTTACCATCAAACCCAGAGGAGGGTAGAATTTAATTTCCTTTCTCTTAACTCATCCAGGGTTGTTTTTGTGTGATGTGGCAAGACTGCACTGTGACAAATCTTTCCTTGGATGAAAACATGTATTATCCTGTATCTTTTTGTCTCTCTGTATTTATATTTATTTAGATGAGATTTGGCCCATGAACGTGGTTGAAAGAAAGGGGAAGAGGAGGTGTGATGAGCAGTGTGTCATATGATAAACCTTCACCCCCTTCATCTCCTGTTTAAATGAAACCATCTGAGAATAAACATGAGTCATAGCTCCTATGGTGGAGCATTATTATTAGACCTGCAAGACCTGATACCTTTATGTTGCACATTTAATGTAAACAGTCTCTCAGTTATTTCTATAGCTCAGACCTGATTATTCAACTATAATGTATGTTGTTATCCACTTCTCACTTCTCTTCCAGTCAATACCTCTTGTTTTCTGTCACATTTCTATTTTTTCATATACACAGTGATTTATAGACGCCAGGAAAGTCATAACACCTTTTATTGAACTGTGTTTAACCTTATAGACTAACCTGGATGGAGGATTTGTCCTGTAAGATGATGACTGATACTGCCCTGACATGAGAGGTGTCCAACCTTCCGCATCAATTCATACTCAGTTTGGCATTTTCTCTCTACCCTTAAAGGAATAGTTTGACATTTTGGGAAACACGCTGAGTTAGAGAAGCTCAATACCACTCTTATTTCTGTCCGTTAAGTATGAAGCTACAGCCAGAAGCTGGCTAGCTTAGCTTAGCACAAAGACAGGATACAGGGAGAAACAACTAGCTTGGCTCTGCCCAAACGTAACAAAATCTACCTACCAGCAACCTCCACAGCTTAATAATTAACATATATCTTGTTTGTTTAATCCATACAAAAATCTACCTTACGGCTCCTCTAAAGCTCACAATTAAGTTAAATCTCTTTGGACAAAGTCAGGCTAGCTGATTCCCCCTGTCAGCAGCCAGTTAGCTTAGCTTAGCATAACGACTGGAAGCAGGGGGAAACAGCTAGCCTGGTTCTGTCCCAAAGGTTACAAAATCCACCTACCAGCACCTCTAAAGCTTAATAATTAACATATATCTTGTTTGTTTAATCAGTACAAAAATCTATGTATAGGTGTGTGTGTGTGTGTGTGTGTGTGTGTGCTGGACATCACTGTGCCCTGGAAAGAAATAGCCCAGCACATGACCCCCCACATTGGTTTTTGTACGAATTAAACAAATGAGATATAACATGTTAATCAAGGAACTTTAGAGGTGCTGGTAGGTGGATTTTTTTGAACTTTCAGACAGAGCCAGGCTAGCTGTTTCCCCCTGTTTCCTGTCTTAATGCTAAGCTAAGCTAACAAGCTGCTGGCTGTAGCTTCACATTTAGTGAACAGATATGAGAGTGGTGTCAATCTTCTCATCTAACTCTCATCAAGAAAGCAGATAAATTAACAAAAATGACAACTTTTATTTTCCAGAAGTATCCTGATGATGAACACCATGCCAGTCTGAAACCTGATATGATTGTTTTACTGTAATGTTTGTCTGTTTGTGATGAGTTTGATCTCTAGCGGAGGACTACCAGGAGACACCCGGGGGTTTCCTCCAAGCTTTGCTGACGCTGTCTCTACAAAAATATCCCTTTGAACTTCATGAGGTTCACTTTGAATTTTCTTCCACCACTGGGTCACTGGTTTGGCTCTGGCTTTCAATGTAACCACACCCTCTGCTGTTCGTTTGTAGAACAGGCTGTCGTACAGTGGGAGGAGCAAACACAGGACAGCTGCCTTCTTCAAACAACAGCCACTTTTGACCTACATCTGCATCCAATTAGCAACAGGAGGCTCTCCAGTCCATATTACACAACATCAAGGATCTTTTTTTTTGTATCCAACATGTCTTGTATTGCACTGCAGCATCTAACAGATAGATCAGAAGACTTGTTGAGTTGAAGGACTGCACTCAGAAACTGACTTCATTTGGTGACGTAGATGTTTGTACCCAGTCTCTAGCACCATATGAAATCAGTGTTCTGGGAGGTGGACTATCAGCATGTACAGACGTTGTACATGAATAACCTGAAATATGACATGTTCTTGTGATGCCAAAAAGTAGGTCACATTTGTATAAAATACTGTACTCTCCTGCTTCATTCACTAACTGGTCACAGCTGCAACCTGCTTCCTGTTAAACCTTTGTTTCCCTCTCTGTGTCTCTCATTGATTCAAACATACATTTTATCATGAATCCACTTTTATTGAATATTTAAGACTTGCTAAAAGGTGGCCATAACTGCCAGTTGAGAGATAATGGTGAATGCAAAAATGTAGTGTAACAGTAGAAAGTAGAGAAGAGTCACAAAGTCAGACAACAGCAACAAAAGTTTGCTAACATTAGCCAGCATAAACTACTGGTCATACCAGACCAAGTGAGGCTGTACCAGCAAAACACCTGCATGTACTGAATTGAGCTAAGGTGAGTTGTGCTGCCTTTGAATTCAACTTTTCATTTCTAAGAGGAATAACGCGGTCTTTCTTATTTTAAAAGCTACATAATCTCACTTTAAGAGCTCCTTTTCTGACTGAAGTCTGGTAGCACCTATATGCTTTTCATCCCATTACAAAGTTTCCACAATTGATAATGAAATGTACTATTTAGATTTTATTAAAACCAATGAGTGTATGTGACAGCTACTTTATACAGTTTTGAGGCAAAGGTTGCTAAACATATCTATGAAATACTGAAATTAAGCTGTATTTAGTTGTAATAAATGTGTAAAATTATCTTAAGGTGTTTGTTGTGTCCTTAATACATGTCACAGATAAAATAACTTAATTGCAACAAAGCTTTTCAGAGCAGCTATCATATGTTTACATGTCCCTGGTCTCCTTTGTTACAGTCATCTGAGATAAGTGCTTTATTTCTTCTGAGCACTCAAGGTTTTCTAGCTTCAGCTGGAATCAATCGAAATGGCTGGATTTAATCCATCTGGCTCATTCAACCTGATTTATTACTGGATTTAACGGAGCATATAAATAACTTGTAAAAATACATCCAAGTTGAGACTGAAAGTTCCTTCATGACCTTGGAAACAGCAGTTGACAAAATAATCTCACCACAAAGTCAATTTAGTAGCTGTTATGGAGCTTTTGATCACACAATCTTCCTTTGCCACGGTTATAATGGAATTGTAGATTTTCAAATCCATTATAACACTTTAAGGACTTCTTGTCCATGTTGGCTTAAAGGTTAAGACTGATTGTATACGAGTGAAAGCTCCAGAAAAGCTACTAAATGGACCTTGTGATAAGACTGTTTTGTCAAATCCTGCTTCCAAGTTCAAGAATAGACTTTCAGTCTCAGCTTGCTCAAAGAAAAATGAATTTACAATTTCAGGACAACTGGACAAACATCTACTGAGGAAGACTGTGTGATACATTTGAAAGCTCCAAAATAGCTACTAAATGGCCCTTGAGATAAGATTGTTTTGTCAAATATATCCATTGGATTGTTTTTATCTCATCCAACTATAAGCTCACACTACTACAGATGAAGGTACAGTACACATCTTCTTGTCCATAAGGAGCAATTTCAGAATGGCCTCTCCACCTTCACTTTATGAAGACACTACAGCAGTGATGTCAGGCACCATATTTCATGTGACCGACAGGTATGTTGATTGAAGTGGAATGGATGGCCCCACTGAGGTGATGATGTGCTCATGAAGGACAGAGCTATAGGCTCCACAGAGCTCATGGTTTCCTGTTTGAGTGAAGGTCGCGTCATCCTATAGGGGACAGTCCAACAGGCTCACAGAGTATCTATAAAATCTAATCCTGATCCTTATATGGAGGTAACGAAAAGGTTTACTGCATATCACCTTACCTTAAGATGATGTATTATTTTGATGAAAAACCAAAAGATTTGGAGAGAATTAATGACGTCATAGTTTTCATCCAGTATTTGAAATTGTACATACATTGCCTTTATACTAAAATGAAAATAGCTTGAGTTGTAGATTATTTATCAAAAGCAATATGCATGATAGAAGATACAGGCAGGCATCCAGATGTAATATTTATATGATAACATTTATTTAATTAAAATCTGAAGAAATATTGTAAAAAATCATATAAAAATATGTACAATATATCTGTTTTTAAAATGAAAGGGCTGTACAGTTTGTGCATGGGTGTGCAAAAGATCACAGCATGAAGCATAAAGAATACAGTATGTGCAATGTAGCTACAGAGATAATCCAAAAGATGTGCGCGGAGACTTCACGTTACATTCATATATTTCTTGACAGTTTCTACACTGAATTGATGGTACATGTTTTAAGAAATCCACTATTGTTTAATTTCGTGATTAAAATATATTATATTTATAAATCCTATTGTTTTACGGTTGGCTTGTTTTCCATTATTCCCTGCTGGTACAAAACATGATTAGGCTACATTCAAGGTCCTCTTACAGAAGTCTCCCTGGCCCCTCCCACCTCATGGTATCCTAGCAGCAGAGCTCTGAGCCCTCTCCTGATTGGTCCATTTCCAAGAATCCGCCATATTCAAACTTCCGCCATAGTGTGTGTTCTGTTGTCATCGATCTTCTGCTTTCTTTGTACACATCGGGCCAATTTTCATACGTCTGGACTTTGTCTTTTGTTCGCTTAGCCATAACTACGTCTCGGTGTAACTGATTTCAAAACGAAGCCTCTTGCAAAATGGAAGAAAATGAAGAAGTTAGTGGAAGGACGGTGGAAAACAAAAGGCATAAACTTCGCAGGATGTCATCGAGGACGTCCACTACCAGTATCATCAGCGCTGCAGAGCCGTCTCCACAAACACTCCGGAGAAACAACTCAAAGAAGTAAGTTGATTATGTCAAAAATATGTGATATTATTATATGTTATTGTTTATTTGGAAGCCCCGTTTGAAATGTAATATGACTTTAGCACATTTCGAGCTAACGTTAGCCAACTGTGACGGGCAGGGCTGGCTGGTATTGTAACTGGCAAACGATGCCTTCAAGTGCACCTCGGAAGCCATATTATCGGATGTGATCACGATTTGACATGCATTAAACTGCGTTTGGTGTAATTAAATGTATAACAGAAACTAAATGTAACTGAATGTGTATCATAATTAATTGTTTAAGTAATAACAGTTAAGTAAGCTGTTTTTGTAGAATTAAGCAAAGAAAATCCAGTCAGTCACTTTTCTATTGATTCTCTAGTAGATTAATTGACTAACCATTTCAGCTCTAGAATCAATGGTAGTGTAAGTTAATGCAACAATAAGTTATAGCAGCATATTTTAATATCTGCAGATTTGATCTTTATGAGTTCTGTATTGTTTGTACTACAGATACTGGCCAATTGGAGTATTTTCGTGATTTCTCTGTCTGTATTTCACTTAAATGTAGCAGCTTCTTGAATAGCAACACAATAATATATCATGGCCTTCTTTAAACTCACTCAGCTGTCATTAGAAAGACATGTCTGCGTTGTTAAACCTGTACTGCACCTATATTTGATTTTGCAGATTGTATTAAGATCTGCAGATAGGGTTGCGAAAATACTCAATGTTTGTGTTGGCTTCAAATATATCACTGCCTTAATTTATGATTACAAAGTGCCAAAAAAGAATATAAGAATATTTTAACTTACATGATTATTAGCTTGTAATTATTACTCTGTTTACATGTTGACATGCTTTTTGCCCCCTACAAATCACATCTCAGGTATTGGCTTGCAGATAAATGCAACTTTACCAGTTATTTTCATCACTTTCTTGGATCTTTCACTCTCCACTCATAATTCAGTTATTTCCAACATGAACTGAAGGCAGGATTACAAGAAATAAGTTGTGTAGCAGTGTGTTCAGCTGACCTTGGCCTTGACAGCACCCTCAGGGTGTCAGTCACTAAGAAAAAGACATTGTAACTCTCTGAAGCTGCTTTGTTTTGTCACCATAACTGACTTTTTTCTGCAGCAGCAGCGGAGAGCAGTCCAACTCCTTATATTGTTTTAAATATTAACATCCTTCAGTCATCATCCACAGAGTTTGATATATCTGAAACAAAAGAGTGACTGTAACAAAAATGGCATACAAAAGGCATCCATCATATTAACACAGCTGAAATGCATTCCTTATAAAAACAATGGTTCTCTGTCTCTGTCGTCTCCTGGAGCTACGAGGAGTCATAAGCTAGCTACCTAGAATAAACCAAGCTGTTGTTTTTGAAATCTAGTTCAGTCGTGTCTGAATGCCTTGACTTGCTGTTTGTGGCGTGTTTCAGCTGCCAGTGTCTGCACGTATGATTAGATTCTGTCCCTCTTTGTAGTAAAAAAAAATAAAATAAAATAAGCCAAGCTGTCAGTCTGCAATGAAGCAGATATAAACATGTTTTCATTGTGCTTGACCATTGCTTGTTTGTCTCATTTCCTGTAGACCTCCACTGCAGAGAGGCAGCTCCTTCACCTTTCTCACTCCTGGGACTCCGTGGGACTTCAGTCTTGTGAGTCAATGTTGAAAACACAACACCATCATGTTAGATTGCGAGATCACGCCCTCGCACCTATGATCTGTTAAAATAAAAGCATGAGCCATACATGTAACTGTTAATTCATATCTTGTATCACTAATAGATGGAATTCCATGTTGTTATGAGTATTGTGGGCTGTGATTCTTACATTTATATTAGAGATGTTGCTGCAGATGTGTTGTTTGAATTCTCATCAGACTTGTGAAAGTAACCAGTATGTATTCTTATGTTGCTGCAGAAGAGAAAGCGCAAAGAGAAGGAGGATGACACTGTCAGTCTGTCCAGCTTCGACCTCAAGGTGAGAGTCAGGACAGCATCCTGTCTGTCTGTTGGGTGCAAGTCTAGTGTAACACCCAACGTGTCCTCATAACAAAACAAACTTTAATCCATCTGCATGACTCAGGTAGTCACCACAGATAGCCATGATGCTTTTGTGTGTTATGAGCTCAGGATAATCCCACTGTCCCTTAGACTGGCACAAGTGTCTGTCTGAGGAAATGATAATGATGTTGTCCCTCAGCATGATCAAAGTCTCGTGGCTCTGTGAAAGTGGTTTAATACACTTTCTATACAACACCAACAACCTACATTTCCATTTTTATACCATAACATTAAAGTTTTATAAAAGTCAGCTATAATATTTGAGGGTGGAATAAAACCATGGATTTTTTCCTGACACATTTAGGCTGGTTTCTCAGCAGTATAATTGACACTAAACAAAAACAGTGCTTTATAATATGTCAAATAATATATTGTAAGTAATAAAGGAATCAAGTAGATTTAACAGAAATAGGAATTATCTCATTTCTGCAGCATTTTGTATCAGGTGTTGAACAAAATGAGTTGATAAAAGCTGCATTCACAATGTGTAACTGAGAGCCTTGTATGGAACAAAAGACAGTTTATTTCCTTGATTCCCAGGAACCCAGTAACAAGCGTGTGCGACAGCTGGCCAAAGTTTCATCCCTCGTCAACTTGATATCTCCCTCAAAGAATGGAGCAGTGCGGCGCTTTGGCCAGACCATCCAGGTAAATGCTATACTCTTGTGACACTCACTCTACAAATGTACCATGTTGAGGTTTTAATGAGCAGAATTGGTGTTTGACTGTAAAAAGAATTTTTTTCCCCAGTCAATGTCATTACGTGGTGATGCCAAGTCACCAGGGATGTCCCTCAAAGCCAGCAGCAAGACAGCAGGTCCCACTCCCACTAAACGCAGAAACAGCACGCTGTGGTCGGAGACGCTGGACGTCCATCAGAAGAGCGCATTCTCCACCAAAGAGATCAAGAGACAAGAGGTTCTGCAGTTCAGTCTTTTTAAAGTCTAAGATCTTAAAAGTACAGAGAGCAGAAAAAGTAACTTGGTTTCTCTTGTGTCACTTCTCCAGGCAATTTATGAGCTTTACAGGGGAGAGCAGGATCTCATCGAAGATCTCCAACTTGCACGAAAGGTTAAAACATTTTTTATTTAAAATGATACAAAGAAATCAAAACATTTATGCTCCCTTTTGTAACCTTTTTTTTGTGCTCACGCTTCTGCTTTTCTCACGTTTAGGCATACCATGATCCGATGCTAAAACTCTCCATCATGACAGAGGAGGAACTAGCTCACATATTTGGGGATCTGGATGCATACATCCCCTTACATGAGGGTAACTTACCTCTAACCTTTCTTGGACTTAAACTGCTTTAATTGATGCCTCTACTTGCTAACAAGTTTTTCTGACCGTCTGTGTGATTTTTTTATCTGCAGACTTATTGATGAAACTGACAGAGGGAACTGGCCCCGATGGAACAGTAGCTCAGATTGGACAGATAGTTATAGACTGGGTATGTATGTTAGCACACCATGTTTACCTTACACCCATTATCTTCAGATATGATCAATTTCAACATATAAAAAGATTGTAACTGTTACTGTATCTTCTCAGCTGCCTGGTCTGAACGCTTACAAAGTCTACTGCAGCAACCAGCTTGCAGCCAAAGCCCTGCTGGACCAGAAAAAGCAGGACAGACGGGTCCAGGACTTCCTGCAGCGCTGCCTGGAGTCGCCCTTCAGCAGGAAGCTGGACCTCTGGAGCTTCCTGGACATCCCACGTTCACGCCTGGTGAAATACCCGCTGCTGCTGCGAGAGATCCTCAGACACACTCCTCCTGATCACCCAGACATAGCCAGTCTGGAGAGAGCTGTATGTTATCCATGTTACATACCTTTGCAGTCACAGGGTTGTATAGCTTATATTTAACTGATAAATAACATGGCTATTATTTCACTGATTATTTAGTCTTGTGTGTTTTGCCAAGTAGCACAACTGATAAGTCTTTCTTTAATTATCCAGATCACTATAATCCAGGAGATTCTGTCTGATATCAACATGAGAAAAGGGGAGTCTGAGTGCCAGTATTATATAGAGAAACTGGAGTATCTGGATGATAAGCAGCGGGACCCTCTCATAGACAACTGTAAGACCCTGCTTTGTCATGGAGAGCTGCGGAACAAGAGTGGCTCGGTGAGAATTAGGATTACTCTCATTATTACCATCTACATGCAATAATATTATCATCTACATGTTGTTTGTCTTGTCAAAAAATAAGTTTCATTCTCTATTAATGTGTTACTTCACAGAGGCTGCACGTGTTCCTCTTCTCTGAGCTCCTGGTTCTGACCCGACCGGTGACCCGGAACGACAGGAGCTGCTTCCAGGTGTATCGACAGCCCATCCCAGTTCGGGACTTGGCTCTAGAGGACCTGCAGGATGGAGAGATCCGCATGGGGGGGTCCTTCAGAGGGGCTTTCACCAACGCAGAGAAAGGTGGGTTGAGTTGAGTTGAGTTGCACTCCACCTGCTGGCAGAGCATCTGCAGTGACTCAGATGTGCTGAGGCATTTTCCCTTAATATTTGTGTCACCTATTAATTGACAGGAAGTGTTTGATTATTTTATTTATCCAGCGTTGGTTGGCATTTGCTGATTTCAGCTTGTCTGATGTGAAGATTTGCTGCTTTTCTCTGTTTTATATCATTGAAAATTTTATATCTTTTGGGTGTTGGACTGTTGGTCAGACAAAGCAATTCGAATTATTAATTATATTATTATTATTAATGAAAATAATCATTAGTTGCTGGCTCAATGTGGAAGTGGAGTATCATTAATCACTTTGTCTTTTTTGAGCTGTGAGTGGGAGGGATGGTGCAGGACTTAGTAATTAACTGTGGAATTAAACTTACTTGGATCTTATTAGATTTCCTGTTGCACAGGCAGTTCTAAAGACAGACAAACAAAACTGTATATTTACCCCTGTTACTGCAGCTGAGAAGCATTTTTGTTGTATATTTGTACTTTTTTTGGAATATAACTTTTTACTTTACTGTACTTCACATACTTAATAACTAAGTAATTTTCCATCTACAAGGTTTTACTGACATTGTGTACTCCATGTCAGATCACATCCACAATACAGAAATTGTACATTTATGATGCCATTCATAGTGTAGAAAATTGTTTTTGCTTAATTTGTGCTCTTTTTTTCTCTCATATTTTTTACTTTTAAAACAATGTAGTTTGAACTCTGCTCCCTTTCTTGTATAACATATAGCTGAATTTTTGACTCAGTTTGCACAACTTTAATCCAATTCACGGTGTCCCTTAACTGACCACTCGATTAAGATTTTTATTTGTCACATGCACAGAATGTACACTGTAAGTGAGCTGTATTTTACTTCTCATAAAACAAGGTATAAATGAAAGGTATAATCAATCTGTTGATCTGTGTAATCTGTTAAACCTGCATTAACTGGTTTTCATGGCCACTTGGGGGCAGAAACTAGCTGTAAACACAAAACTGACATATAATGACCTTTTAAAGTTTGATAAGGCGAACTGGTTAGAAAACAGTTGGTTATTTACACACCCAGCAGATACAGAGCAACATTATCATTCATTTAGAGACGTGTTTCTGGCCACTTGGTGAAGGTAAGTCCAATATTCACTCTTGTTTGGCTTTGTTTATAGTCTCAACCAACTCCTGAGGGAAATATCTGACACTTTAGCTGCTAAATGTTCCACTATGTTTCTCCAGTTAGTCACTAACTTTGTCTGTCTGTCATTTGGTGCTGGGAAGGTGGGTTTATCAGAGCTTTTTCACTGAAAACAGCTGCCTTTTGTGGCTGGAAACAACGCTTGTGAGAGTGAACCAAAACTGTTAAGTTGTGGGCCGTGAACCCCTTTCACATTATACAGTCATTTGATCCATTGTTAATATGAAAATAATAAGAGCAGCTTTAAATTAAATTTGCTGTGCTCACAAGTGGTATTTAACAATGTGATGAAGGAGGAATTCAAATAAATACTATATAGGGAGAATATGTAGTATTATGGAGTATTTTGGGTGGAGTAGGGGAGTTAGGGTAGTGCGTGGGTTCACAATCCTGATGGAAAGAAACGATTTGAAGGAAGTGCCTTTACACTAGATTTTTGAATCCTAGACTTTGCTACCTTAGAAAATCCTGTTGACTGTATTTCCTGTATTTCTGTGTCTCTCTAGCTAAGAACGTTTTTCGTGTAAGCTCTATGGATCCATCCCATGGCCAGTCCCACACCCTGCATGTCAACGACGTCTACCACAAGCAGCAGTGGCTCAACTGTCTACGCACTGCAATGGCCCAACAACAGGGGGCTCCACCTAACGTTCAGAAGGGAGAAGCTGTCAGAGCCGAGCGCCACTCCTCCACCATCTCAGCCACCACCTATGATGAAGAGACAGACGAGAACTGTCCGCCTGTCTCTGGCCCTAAACTCCGGCCTCAGACACTCTCCAAGACCAGACTGGACCAGAAGTTACAAGGCTCACAAAAGAGGAAGGAGACTGGAGTGTAGACATTTAACCTGACACAAGAGTTCGCAAAGGGGTCCTCTCAGACAGGCACATGTACACAACACGTGTCCTCTTTGGTCACGTGTCCAACCACTGTTTTTGTATGTATGCTTTGTTTTCGTAGCTGCACTGAAAAAGTCTTTCCAATCATTTCCGTCCAAATGTATATCAAATTTTAGCCTTTAAAAAGTGTAATTAGTTTACAAAAAAAAAAGTGACGTGTGTTTACACCAGCAAACTGTGTGTGGAATTAGGGTTTTATGTATCTACGTAAGTTAAAACAACTTTATACCACTTGTAGCTCTTGAAATTTAGTTTCATCCTTCATTCCAGTGTCGACACATTTAAACTTTATCAGTTTTTTGCTGTATTCACATTGTAAGTACATCTATTTCATGTGTGCTAGTTGTCTGTTTTAAGTGTTATCTGTGCCAAGATAAGGGATCAAGAAACTGAGAAAATGCGATGGCCTCAGCTGTCTGTGCAGGAAGCGGTTGGGTGAGACAAGTCTAAAAATGTTTGAGATTAAATATAAGACTAGTGCAGTGCCTGTTCAAAACTTGCCTGTTTGGAATGGGCCAACTACACAAATAAATATGTCCCATAGATCTCAGGAGCTTGAACTCGACACTCCTCAGCAATGCACCCATCCAGTGTGGAGTCGATCGGATGAACGGTTGTCGAGAAAATCGAAGGACAGACAGACAGAGACGCCTTCCATTTTAGTTAGATAATGAGCATATCAAGAACATTGACCATGGATAAGATAAGGTAAAAACATTTCTTGGGGGAAAAAAATCAAATTAATCTAGATGTGTTCAGTGAAACGTTACTTTTAAAATTAAAAAAACGTTAATTTAAAATTGTTTAAAAATTAAAACATTTAGTTTGTACTTTAAAAGAGTCCTGAGTATTACTGACTGCGAGATTGTATATTACAACACACCAACGTCCTCTCGGTTGTACTTTGACCCCCCCAGTCACTTCCTGTTACTGCTGACAGAGCAACAGTGTGTTGCAACATTTGTCAGGCAAACAGAAGCTGAGGAGAAAACTCTGAAGTTTTCCTCTTTCCACTTAGTGTGTTGAAAAATGATACAGTATATCCTTAATGTAGTTTTGTGAATGTTTCAGTTCAGAATGATACAATTGTAAAGGCAGTAAGCTCATAAAAATTGATTTTTCCATTTGATATACTGTCTTGAAACATTAAAAACCCATTGAAAAAAATCACTTTTACTAGTAGACTATTCGGTTCAAAAGCACGTTTGATTTTCTACCTTCTCACTGTAATTCTTATTATCAAATGCTGATGACTGCTTGGTGAGACTTGTCGATATGAGCTTAATCTGCCCTCCATTCAAACTTGTTTTTGGCCTGACTTTGAATACTAAAGATGGGGCTACGAAAGGATTTGCATTAACAGAGCTGCTTTTATGTACCTACAAAGCTAGATTTACATGTAGGTAAACTAGCTAAATCCTTTGTTATGCTTTTGTTTGTATACTCGCAGTAAAATCGATGATTATGATCGACGTTTGGTGTGTTAGAGTGACACGCTAGCACTCCAGATAAGAAAAGGGGATGTACTGTATCATACTCTACTTGTGATGGCAGATGACAGATGTGTTTATGCAGAAAATAATACAGCACTGATGTTTAAAATCCATACAGACAACAAAATGACTGTAGAGTTCCATTAGGAAATGAAACTGCACAAAGAGGAAGTACCTTATGAATCAATTCTGCAGGTGTCTGGGACAGGAACAGAGTCACAGTTTCAACCAACATGTCCACAGCTACCTGCGCCTTTCAAAGTCCTGCCAAAACCTCAGCTGCCTGCCAGATCACTTACCCATCTGACTACAGGGGCATCTCGCACAGTGTCAGCCATTGAATAGTGCAGTATTTATAGCTCATGGTGTACCACAAACACTAGTAGCTTCTCAACAACTTTGCTGAAACCAGCTTCCTCAAAATGTATTTTTCTGCTTAAGTACAACACTGTTAGATATGCAGTTTACAGCTGCCAATGTTGGGTCTCCATTCAGTGTTTAGTAGGTAGAGTTATAAAGGTTCATACAACCACCTGGCATTTGTCTCCCCCGTCCACTCACCATTGCCCTTGATTATTATTCTTGGTAAACAACCCAATGGTTCCCCAAGGAAAAATAATCTCTTGCTTTCCTGATGCCCACCTCCTACAACACCTGCAGAAAGAGGTTCAGTGGAAACAGCTGAGTGGGCGTGTGGGTGTTCAGGTAGGATCAAATGACCTACCTGAGCTCAGGGAAGTGAACATGTTTTAGATTTTCAATACCTTCAAAGAGTGTGGCTGTCTTCTTTTTCACCAATTAATCCTTCACCTTTAACCATCTTTATCACCTACACATTTAACTGAATTTAAGTGTGACTGATGAATTATATCCCTTCTATTTTATATTTCCTGTTTGGTCTGACATGGACTTTTAAAACCTTGCCTATAAATGGTTTAGGTATAAAAAGCAGGTACCAAATATTGGTGTAACTGTAAAGTGATATGTAATACATTTTGTGAACTTTGGGCTATGCCAATTCAAGAAAACTGTTAACCTCTCAGACCTAATTTAGCTCATCTTTTTGTGGCTTCAGGTATCAAGAGTATTTCTTGATAATTCCCATGTACGAATTAGTTAGCACTATTATACTCTGTTGAAAAACAAACAAAACCATACCTTCAAATTACTTCATTCATTCCCCGAAGTTAAAAGCGTTAAGTTATTGTTTTAGTAGGAACCGGTTAAACAGGAAGTAGCACTTAAGCTAGATTGTTAGCGGCAGGCTAGCAGCTGTGGTCCTAGATGTACGCTCAAAATACTTAATAAACACATATCTTTAAATCAAATTACGAGTGTTAAGTTATCACATTCTTTCATTCAATTTGTCCTTGTTCCAACTGTACTTTTTGTCGTGCAGTTATGATGTTACGTTTGACATTATTTTTCATCTTTCCTAGCTAGCTTTAGCTGCTAGCTAATGTTCGGCTGGTAACGGTAGACGGTGCTCACACCCAGGGAAGAAGCCAAACAGGATCTTGGAAATGGTTCATCAGTCCAAGTTCTCCAATTTCATATTTTATTTATTCAGCAAACTGCTGAGAGTGGTGGAGGTATCATAAAGGCATATTGATACCCAACTCTTTTTTTGTTGGCCTAAAACTAGTCATATTTAAGTATAATGAGTCTAAACATACTGGCATCAAGCAAAATACACACCATACGTTTTTAATTATAGACTCTAAACTCTCCCAGGTTATGAAAACCTTAAAATTCCCTGAAAAAAAAATAGGACATGTCCTCAGTTTTATATATTTTGTATTGATTTACATGGATAACATACGTATGGCTTTCACTGTTAAACACACTGTTTCTATTCATGTAATTAATGATCACTATCCAACATTTTTCACCTGATACCTGTCAGGCTCTGCAGCAGCAGTTCATGTTCAAACATGTTTTTGTGCAAGTCAGACTGAATGACTGCATTTGTTATCTGCTCTTGGGTGTGTCTCATTTTCATTTCAGATCGTGGCTGCAGATTGATCTAATTTTCAGTAGGTTAGGTTTCTCTCTAACCGACCACCCTGATATCTCTGTAGCCTACTGGGTGTCAGTCTTGTGATGACCTTGACAAGGACAGTGGCGATGTCAGTCTGTGTTTTATTTTGGTTATCTTTCATTTGGTTCCAACTAATCTTCCTCTCAGCAGCCAGTGTATGCCCGACGGCCTTGCAAAGGGTATCTGTCTGTGAGGCCTGATCCAAGGATTGTTGTCCAGCCATTTACAGATTTCCTACTGCAAATTCACCAGTTTTAATAGACCAAAAAGGTTTTGGTGATGTCTCTTTTCACCCAGCTCTGTACAGAAAATCTTCACTTACTATATTGTTTTCAGCCCTAGTTCTCCCTTCGAAGATTACAGCAGTAGCTTCGATAGCTATTCACAGAAAATAATTCCTCAGTCAATCTTTGAACTTCATCATGTAATGATACCAGTGATGTACTTTAGTTTCTCCACTGTCACAAAGATTTACAAAGCATCTCCCCACTATTTGAAATGTTAAGGGACTGATTACTTGGCAGTGTAACCCACATTTAAATTCATAATGTAATTATTGACCTTCATTTTTGTATTAACTTTGACTAAGATATGTTTGAGGCCTACTAAGCACTGCAAGCTGGTTCAACTTTGTTCCCAATAAACATGCATTTTTAAGATCCATATGGCCATCCTGGAAGTCTCCCATTTGTGTTCAAAAAGCTCCCCAACTACAAATCACGTATACTTAGCATTTCATTGTATACCAAGCAGTTTTTGGATGTATTTTCCCTATGTTCCAGGGCAGTTTATATTCATTTCCATACTCTATGTAAATTGATTAGCACACATTTGAAATTTGCTTGAGGTTTGTAATCCAGCACAGTGAAAGTCTGCAATAAGTTTTGACAATGTTACATTATTATGGGTAGTAATGCAACTTTTTCATGCAGATTGGTTTGAAAAGTCTGGACTGAATTACCTCATAACGATTATGTAGCTTTAACAAGTATGGTCCTTTGAAGCAATATTTTCCTGAAACATTAGAAATAATTAAAAAAAAAATGTTGATGCTTGAAGTTCAATTACAATAACAGACACAACACTGAAGAATTGTTTTTAAAATCCAGTAGTGGTCTATTTATTTACACAAATTGAATGGAGGTAGAACCATCTGTATTATTTACAAATTTACATTAAAAATAAATAGTTACAGAATATATACAAATACATACAGTGATATAATCCTAGTTATCAAACTACTTCATGTTCCCTCTGGGTTCAATAAGGTATTACAGGATCTATGATGAAATGACACAATCCCACTTACTTGATCATGATGAGCAAGACAACTTCATGTTTATATATTTCAAGCTCCATTAAGCAATATGTTTGATATTAACACCGACTCAAATGACTAATGTGAAATGGTCCATACTGTTGCCAAAGCCTCTTAAAATGTTAAAGCACAGGTGTGCTCAGTTATTGTTGCTGATCAGACCTCTGCTCAGGTTAAAGGTGGGCTGAGCTATGCTGGAAGTTATGTGAGGTCTTCAGACTTAATGTAGTAATAAGGAAGGTAAAAGTGTAATTTGTCACGCCGTAACTAGTGCAAAAAGCTAACAGGAGCGTCTGTGCTTGACGGACAGTCTGTACATGCCCACAAAGTCCTGAAAGGAGGTCTGATCAGCCGAAATAATTAATATCACCTGTGTGGTTTTCCATGGGTGTGCATAGCCTTTAATAGCTAGCCGTTTAGTCTTTTGGCCTTCACGCAGACTGTATGTTCGAGTCTCACCTCTCTTAACCACCAGGAGCAGCCATTTGTCTCGCAAACTAGCTACAGACAAACGTGACAAACTTACTGTGCTCTACCTGCCGAGCATGAAACAGCAGAGTTTAAGTAAATGAGTGGCGGGTGAAGAGATTTTTCTCAGGAGTTGGTGGACCAAACTAGAGGTAAAAGCAAGTTAATATATTAACATTCATTTGGTGGCCATAAACATGGCTCCAGTGGGATGCTCCTCAACCTCCTGTCACATGACTTCCCAGAGAGAACCATAGAACCAGCAGACGTAACCAGTCTAGATTTAACCTTCTAAGAGCTGTGTCTTAAGTTTGATTAAGTGATTCAATTTCAATAACTGGAGGTGGCATGTAAGAGAGAAAACTTATGATGCGATTGGGCAAGTCCAGCTTGGCAACAACTTCACGTGCTCTTGTGCCAAGAGCCCCTCTCACGGCCACTCTGCTGATCTGCTGTAGACTGAGGGGGGTATCTAAGGAAGAGGAAACAACAGAGAGCATTTTATCTCTTCACATCTGTGGTCTTAGATGATCTATATACTGACAGTGACAGGATGCATGTTTAAAATAAACAAACTTACTTTCATAGAACTCAAGGCAGAGATAAGAGGGAGATGCCACATTGGTGTAGTGGATGGGTTTTTTGTTCAGGTTATCCCTGGCGTACACGTTCCCCCCAAACTCCACAAGTAGGTCAATCAAGTCAACGTTCTTTGTTTTGGCTGCATGATGAAGGGCCGTCTCATGTAGCTTGGCAGCATTCACATTTGCCCCTTTGGGAAAGAAAGACAAAAAAGTATGAGAGAGAAAAGCACTTCTCTTGTCTGTAGCATTTGTGGTCATCCACTAATTATAGATGCCATAATAATCACTTTATAAAGGAATATCATTAGCAGTAAAACAGCATAAAAAACTAGTTGGCTCTAAATAAACTGAATCTACCTCATGAGGGTGTTTGGCTCTCAGTGTGTATAAGTGTGACATGAAATTACACAAGCACAACAAAGTGTTTTGCTGCTTTTCAAATCGAAACAATATTCATAGTTTGCAGAAAAGCTGGGAGATTAGTCAATGTAATGTAACACTGGTGACTCTTAGTGTTAATTGTTAACTGGATGGTTACAGCGTTAAAACTATTTTTCTGGCTGTGGGTAAAGTAATAGCACAGCAGGGACAGCTTCCTCTGTGCAACTTGGTCCACTTTAATGGCCGCTTCAGCCGCTACACAACACAACACCAAAAACATACGTGCTACATCATGTCACTGTCTAATATAGTAGTATTGTACAGTACTACAGGAGTATCACTCCGCCAATCAAAACAATTACTATATATATAAATAAAACAAACACTATAGGCAAGGTGTTACCTATCTACACACAAACAAGGATATTTTAAATTATAAAATAGATATAATTACCATTCATAAATAAGGATGATTTACAAAATAAACCTCATGTTACAGTAATATCAATACAAATTACAATAAAACATGACACGACATAAGATCTTCAAAACGTTTTATGACTGTTTTTGAAAAAGTGGTTGATTGATTAATCAGTACCAAAAATAATCTTTGGTCGCAGTCCTAATGACTAAAGAAAATCTTAAAAAAGAAAAAAGAAAAAAGTTGCTGCTGCCTTGAAATGAATAATATACAAAAGCACATACAGTCACAACCAAATTATCACATTAAAATGGCAAATTATCCATATGCAGGTTTTGACCCAAAGATATTGTTACATTTAATTTTACCCAGCTCAAGACAAACATGAACTCACCGGCATTGAGGAGAACTTTGGCGCAGTCATAATGTTGCCTCGCACAAGCGACATGAAGCGGTGTCCCATAGTGGCAGTCATGGGCCTCCATGAAAGCTCCTTGATCAATCATGAGCTGAACACAGTCTGAATTACCTATTGTGAGAGACAGGCAAAGTTACCGGTATGTCTATTTAGAACAAAATGAAATGCTCTGCAGCTGAGTGACTTTCCAAACACAGCTGGGAAAAAAATCCCAGGAGGCAGGGAGTCACATTTACATAAAAGTACATTTGAAATAGAGATACTCCATCCCAAATTCTGTTATTTGAGTGTCCAACACTCATTTCCTGTGGGCTTTAAAGGAGGCTGTAAAATGTTTGTAGTTTCATCCTTCAGAGAGCACAGAAGCTGTTGTCAGCTTGAATAGATTTTGGCTGGAGTTTCACTTTAAAGCTTTCTCCTTACTCATCATTTCTGTTTTCAAATCAATACTGTCTTCACCCGAGTGTGTTCCAGTGCCTTAGCAAGCATAGCCAGTACACTTTTTACCATAGTCTTACGGGCAATTGTGTAATTTGGTTTTTGTTTTATTGCTACATCTTGAAAGGCCACATAATTAAGAGCTCAATAGTCAAGCACTCTGATGTTGCATTCTGCTTCCTCTGTTCTGCTTTTCCTTCCTTTTTTTTTTTTTGTCTTCCAAGTCCTTGCGCCCGGGAGAAATCAAAATTTGCAATTACAGGAGACTTTCAAATGTTTCATTTTAAATGTTTTCCAACTCGTTACAACATGAGTCATATCAGCTATCTGCAAAATGTGCTCTCAGCACTATTTAGGAAGAACACTGAGGAACTTAGTGTACTTAAGGCCTGCCTTGATGACTCATTTATTAACTTTTTACAGAAAGATAACTAGTCCTGGACTGGCAATGCAAGACTGATGAAGCAAAGACATCTTGATGGACAGACACTCAAAATACATTCCTGTGCGATGTTGTATGTAACAAGACGCACCTCCCATGCAAGCCTCATGAAGAGGTGAGAAGGTAAACAGTGGAGGATTAACTGTTGCTCCATACTCCAGCAGCAGCTTGACACATTCCAGGCTACCGGCTGCACAGGCATCACACAGCGGAGTGCTGCCATCGATGTTACGAGCATCCACCTGGAGGGCCCAGAGCCATAATAAATACACCAATCGGTCAATCATGCACTGATAAAGAAAGCCATCAATTTTGCCATGATTCTCCTGTGAAGCATTTCTGTTGTTGCACATCATGGACACCATCTCACCTGTGCACCAGCGTCCAGCAGCAGTCTGACGCATTGGGTCTGTCCCTGTATACATGCCTCATGCAGGGGGGTGATGGAGTCGACTGCCACGATGTTAACTGCTGCACCTCCCTCAATCAGCTGCTGCAGCTGGAGGGTCCTGCCCTGTGCAGCTGCCTCATGCACTGCTGACCGGTCTGTCCAGAATCCAAGACCATGAGCTGCAAATATGTGAAGCCAAACAAGACTGAGCCTTTTTATTCATGATGGATTTCTGGGTGTTGACTTATGATTAACAACATTCTCTCTTCAGGTTCAAGTTTATTTTGTCATTCCAACCATACAAACATTTTTTTAGCCTCAACTGCAAAGTGTGAGAAAAGAGCCACAGTGCGCTTTACTTACAATTACTCATAAAACATGAGACAAAAAGTATATATTTAGGTCTTGATCCTGTAATAACAGTACTTCACCTTCAAGTTTGGAAGATTTACATGTCTTACAAACTTATCTACACACTCTGAGACAATGGTGATCACAATCATCTACATTAACTGGCACAGAAAGAGGCACAATAATATGCACTCCAGTGCCTGCTGGCCTCACTAACGAGTTTACAGCTTGCTGTCATGCTCTCAAACTAACGTCAGCCACTTTAAGAAAGCATGCTAGCTAACGTTGACCTAGCTATACGCCTGGCAGAGATTGAAAGCTAGTCACCATGAAATGAAAGCTAGCCATTATAGCTACCAATCCCATCCGATGACTCGCTTAGCTAACTCAGTTTCAAAGTGTTGTTTTGGGTTATTGATGGTCACGAACTGTAAGCTACTTACCGATTTCTCCATACAAGGACGGTCTGGTCCGAGTGATCTCCATTTCATGTTACCGTTTTCTTCTGCGTACACCACGTAGATTCAGCCACACATGTAACTCATTTTGAAGCAAAAGAATGAAGACTGAAAGGGCTGCATTATTACAAAACACGCCGGGTAGCCGGGTGCCGAGTGAGAGTAGCTGAGGTTCAGTCCAAATAAACAATGGCTGGGAATTCTGGGATATGTAGGCAACTGACCTTCAAAAGACCAGTAAAGGTTTCCTACATTCAAGTGAAATGATTGACTGATTAAAAAAAATAGGACTCTTACATATACTAAAAATGAATAAATAAATGTGTATTGGGATTGTTATTTAACAATGCAGACGAAATAAAACAAATGTATTTATTTACTAGCTAGTTTACTTACTTACCTGCGCATTTCAAACTACCCACGCATTTCTCGTGGGTTCCCAGTGCGTGGAGATGTAACTGAGTTTAGCTAGCTAGTTAACATCATGGCTTTTTCGCTAGCTAACGAGTTAACCCATTAAAAGAAAGCTTTTAACTAAATCAACATGATAGAAGACAGCATAGACAATGATGTTTCCAAGTGCGCAGGTAAGAATGTGTGTGTGTGTGTGTGTGTGTGTGTGTGTTGTGTTTTTAAAATGGACATGGATAACTTTAGCTAGCACTGAACTTGCTAATCCATGATGTGTTGTGTCTTGTATGGATTTGGATTTGCTGCGGCTATACCATTTGCATTTCAACAGCAGTATCTGCATTCATTTTATGTTGGGGAAGTGTAATTTTTACATTTTTATGCGAACATGATTAGATTTAGCTGAGAAAGAGTTGCCAGGAATTACAGTGAAAAGCTATAGGCAAACTTAGGCTAACTTTGCACTTTTAATTATTGTCTTAGTTTTTGGTGGAATTTGCGTTTGCTGCCCCCGAAAGGTCACGGTGGGAATTTGTTTCCTGAAATTCTTTGTGTTCCCTCGCAATAAATATTGCATTCCCTTGCATTAAGTTTTGTGTTCCCTCTGATCCATAGAGGAAGGCTGAGCTGTATTACAGGCTGTACAGACAGCCAAATGGCTGTGCTTTGGTTTATAATGGGTGTAACACTAACTATATGCAGGGGTTGTGTGTGTGCAGTGAATTGACATTGTTGTGCTGGCTGAGTGTTGTATTGAAGCTACTGTATTTCTGACTTCCTGTGATGTATTGGTAACACAACATCCGTTTGGCTTAAAGAAGCTTTCTTGGCTAATGGTAATAGCAGTTAAGACTAGTCACAGTACAGCTACCATAGCCATATCCAGGTCATCATAGATTTAACTATAAATGCAGCCGTAGTCGGACTGAATAACCATATCCACAGCCACAGCTTCAACCACCACTGCCAGGCAGAGCAGCTTCAGCTGTGCTCATAGCCAGTGGCTGCATACTGTCGGAGCTTTCCTTTTTCAAAGGAGTAATGAGCAATAAATGCAGTGTCATCATCATCTCTCCTTTCTGTAGTATTTGCAGAGCGTTTCCCTGAACTGGCTTCTTTGCCTGGTCCTTCTTTGATGTAGTCTCCATAGCAGACATCAACGTTGAGGAGGCAGGAGTTGTGATTATAGTACAGTGGAAATCACTTATAGTGATCACGGTTACAGTGATCACTATAAGTGATCACTATTTTACTTTGCTCCAAAGATACTTTGCCTCGTGGTAACCCGTCTTCTTCCAGCTGGCTACCTGAGGCTGGTGCTGCCTGCACATTGAAATCATGACGGGAAAAAGAAACTAATTTTCTCATAATGAAAAACATAGTCTCCTTGAAGCTTATGATAAACTGCCAAAAACGAGATGCAGAAGCGAAACTTGGTGTTCCTCAGGTTGCATAAGTGTCGGGTAAGTACAGTATTTTAATTTGTACAGTAATTTGAAAAGTGTTTGAAACAACTGTACTTTATTTTGAAACAGTCAATAAAATGCAGTAAATAGCTAAGCTGTCTGTTTCATTACTTTATATTCATGTAATAAATATACAGATGTCAATTAGATGGTAATCTGCATGAGAAATAAATAAAAATAAAAATAATTAGGTTATAATAATCATCCGCTTATAGCGATCAATTTGACACAGACAGACGTGATCACTATAAGAGGTTTCCACTGTATTGTCTTTCTGCGGCATTGATCATTTCCTGTTTTTGCACATCTGGTAATTCTAGCTGCCCAGCAACATAATATTGCTGCCTACATTTGTTTGTGTTACATATCTGGCAACCAATAAAGCATAGAGTTCAAAGGTTGAGTGCATTCCAGTCAGACTTGTAGAGTCTAGAGTAACCATAACCCCACGTGCAAGTAAATGTGTAAGTTCTGGTCTGACAGCGGCATCAGTCTGGGTCAAAGAGAAATTAGTATGATTTGACCAACACTCTAACTGTTCCTATGAATTAAGGGGAATGCAAAAAATGTTGTTAAAGGTAGTTCAGAAAAAAAGGTTTTATGTTTTCTTCTTTTGTTATGCTTGATAATGTTGCTTCATGTGTGAATGTAACATGTTAAAATTATCATTTTTCCATGTGCCCATGATTTAAAAAAAAAGTGGCGCGTGAAGCCAAAAAAGTTCGACTTCCTGGGTATAAAATGACCTGGATCTTCCACATAGTTTCTGCATTGTACGGCCCATAAAGCAAGCGCGCTAGCTTTTCCTTTAACCCCACCTCTAAACCACTAGGTCTCATGGGTCTTGGAGCAAGCGCACTAGCGCTTCCTTTAGCCCTGCCTCCCAACCGCTCCGCCTCAGGCAGTGACTCTATAACTCTGGATTTGGCTATTTATGCATTTTACAACTTTTAGGACATAATGATTTAAATAAGAGCTGTGTTCGTACTGGCTAGTTGTTGTACCTCAAAAAAAATTATCCGCTGATTTACAGACGTCTCTTTCACAATGTAAGTCTATAGGAAAAAATCTCTTGGGGCCAGTGTGCATCATGTGACGGACCTGGACGTTGTAATTACACGGTTTGGCCACTATGTCAAATTGGCTTCAAAGCCTGGCACACTTCCTGGGGGCTTGGTGGGACCACAGGACTAAAACAATGAAAGTGGCTTAAAGCTGGATAATTGGGGGCTAATTGATTCTCAGTTGGTATGGCACTACTAGTAATCATTTCATATACACACCCATTCAAGGCCAACATCAAAATATTCTTTAATGGGGCTTTAAAAGGCTATTTACCTCGTACCAGGTTAGTGAGCACTTTGAATGATTTTGTTGAAACAAATAACTCCCGGAGGCAGAATGGTTGTCAATCCAACTTCTGTCAAAAATACTGGTTTATCTATATAAATAGCCTACTGCACCTTAAATCATAACACCAGCAAAAATAAATCTTGGACCTTAAGCTTGGTGCTGCCTCAAATCTCAGTAGTTCATTCCGAGTAGCTGAATTTCATAATAATAAGTAATGTTAACACTGATCCCAACTTCTCCTACAGTCTGTATAGTTACACTAAACTACACTACACTCTTACAGTATTGCAGAATCCCCATTACAACCTTCTAAAACCTTCTAAAATCTATAACGTGTATGCGGGTAAAAATACAGGTTTGACCATGTCAGGTCGTTAACAGTTAGCAATCATTAATTTTTCTCTGGAAACTGGAAAAGTGAGACACGCACGCACACACACAGACACACACAGGAGACGTGAACCGCAGGCGCAGAAAAGCCCAGCAAAGCTACAACTGCCTCTCCAACACCACAGTTTGGTGTCTGAATTTCAAGATGGATGCTGTCGCCTCGATAGGTTTCTGTTTCTTTTTCGAAACGGACTACACACGCGTCGATCGCTCCTGCATGGCGACTTAAGAGCTTTCATAATTAAACGGATGTATCACCCGTGAAACGATAAAAAGTGGATTTAAGTGGATCGTTTTGTTTCTACGCGATTGGACTGACGGTTATTTTTTAACTTCCTGGTTGTCGCATGAATATGTCTGTTGAAACTGCTCAAAGCTCAAGTTACTTCGAAAGGCATATTGGCCACAGGATACACGGGACTTTATCATTGCGTTGTAATGTTTAAAACCAGACACAACTGTTTTCAACGAAGGGCAAAGGGAGAACGGCAGATTTCATGAGTGTTTAGCAATGGAAAGTGGGAATGGTGGTGCCTCGAGTAAAGGTGATCTTTTTTTCTCTCTCCTCGTGTAACTTTAATTTTAAGATCAACAAGAAATGTGGCTCGGGTGTTTTTTCCCCCCGTACCACTATACTTGAGATATAAACCTACTCTTGCTGTATGATTAGACGAAAAAGGACGCGTGGATTAGGTGTCGTCTCACATTAGTACAAACAGTCGCAGGGATTGTGAAATAACTCGAAAACTTTTTTCCTAGGAGAGAGCGGTTTGATGTAATTTCACTTGTATGCTCTGCTCACGTGTTTGTATTTTTGTCCACTTTTAGGTGTTTTAGTACCTGTGTCAGCAGGTTCTGACGTTTTTCAAAGCAATATTGTGGCTCAACTTAAAAGTGCGTACTTGTATGAGGAGTCTAAGCAGTCCTTCAGGTATAAGTCCGCTGTCTTGATAAAGAATCCTGCATTGGAAGAAAAGGTCAGTCCAGATCTTGTTCCTAATGTCCCACCATTTAGATGTCATTAAACATTAATCCACACGTACTAGTAAAACTCAATCAGTTCACATTTAATCAATAGCTGCACAGGGTTTGATGTCATAAATATTTTGTAAAATAGTCCCTTCTTTTGATTGCCGTTCCTTTTTAAGCTTTAGCAGTGACTACTAGGAGACTTACCTTTTAAATATTATATCCTTTTATATCAGAAAACCTGGGCAATGCATGAAAATAGTGACTGCCCTTTAATGGTATGAGAGGAACCTCAAACATGAAATGAAAACGACATTTGACAACTTTCAATCTGATTTCTTCTTTTTCATCGTTTTATTTGTCAGTATAATGCTTTCCGAGCAAAGAGAAGAGAAGAAGGATATTCAGAGGAGGATCTTAAAGAATCCTATGGGTTTTTGCTGTTTGACGATGTCAACAAGGTGAAGACTTGAAACACAGACACACCTGAGAAAATACATGTTAAAAATACTAAGCTTCTGATGTTGCTGATATTGTATTTGTTTAAAGGCTAATGCACTTGGAGAAACTGGTGTGCTCACTGGAAACAGCACATGCACAACTCTAGGAGATCCCTCGAAAGGTAAATTATGATTATTTGTGATTTTCTTTCCCCCCCTCATACTGCCACTATGCCAAACCAGTAGTGAGATCACTGTGACATTTTAGTATGTACATGTACAGCTCAGCCATGAGAAAACACCCAGTTAAGATTTGTACAAAACAATTACTATAACATATAACTTAGATATACTTACTGGTTACTTGGTTAAAAAAATGCAAATCCTGTACATTGTCTATGCATGTGGCCTATTATATTTGTTGTGCAGATCAAGCTAAGGAATATTCCATGTTGAGTGTGTGGTGCTGGCCTGCGTTTGAAAGTGAAAGCAAGTTGAATACATCAATGTATACAAATGAAAGTGGAAGAATATCTGTCATGAAAGAGAAACTGTAAGTTGGTGCAAAGGAGTTCATAGTTCAATATGAAGTTTGTCGGAGGCAGAACGACTATATATTCAGAATTTATTCACTGTACCTTGTAACATGGGTCTCATTTATCTGTAACATGTATCCCTTCAATTTCTGTTTTTCTTTATAACTTCAAGTTTGAAATGTTGCCTCTCAAAGATTTTGTCTGATATCCCTCTACCCACTCTGTGTGATAAGTGTGGTGTGGATAAGTTATCAGGTATAAACATTGGTCAAAGTGCCTTTTATGGAGCTGTTTTTCTGTGAACGGAAGTATGAAACCACACTGGAGTGGCACATGAAAACAAGAGCTCCACTGTGTCACGTGTAATTGAATATAGCAGTGTTGCACGGGGATAATCTGTGTTTTACTTCACATCTGTGTCTGTTTTTGATCTGTTTTAGTTCCTGTGCAAAAGGCAGTGGCACTATAACACATTTACTCAAATACCTTCTCATGTCTCTCAACAGACTTGTGAATTCTAAACGTTAGGGCTGCATTTCTTAAAGAGACATTTGGAAAGGTCATACTGCTAGTATTTTTCCTAATATGTCGTACCTTTCTTCACTTCAACAACACACTGCTGGTGAGGGAGTATGAAAGACACACCAAACCTGCCAAACCAGTTATTGGCTCTTTGTTTTGCCTCCTACGTTCAGATTTGCACCTTGTTTTCCATGAGTGAGAGAACTTACCCGAATGTCTCTCATTGTCAAGTGTCTTACCTTCATATTTCATATTTCAGTGCAGTTTTAATTATACTTTCAAGAGGCCTAAAGCCCTATTGATAATAACTTTTTTTCTTCCCAAAACTGCCTCTTACCTCACTTAAGAAAATACACTATGTTGTAAGACATGAACACGCATATAAATGTGACCTAGTGAGGAAGCAGCAACACCCTCCCATATCCTTCAGCCAGCTGATGTTGGACTCCTGTCAATCAAGCAAACAATATGCAAAATGTCTCTTACTTTGAGCTTTAAATTTTTAGAAAATAAAGCTCTTTTTTTATCCTCACCAAGATACATAAGAAGTAGTGAAAGCAACTATTAAGATCCTAGCATCTTGTGGCCATTAGAGGTACTTTCTGCTGCTGGGAGAATACAATTTCTTCTTGTGGAATCCATAAAGTTTATTGATTTTTCAACAATATGCGTGGTTACTTGGACAATGAGCAGGAAAGCAAAATCTGATCACTAGTGGCCACAAGTAAACTGCAATTCCTCTCAACAATTTGGATCTGTAGTCCCTAAAGTATCTATGGTGTTCAGTTCACCCATTGTGAACTTTCATTTTTATTTTGAAATCTCTTGTTGGTAAGCATAGAGACATTTCTGGATTATGGTTTAATAAAATGATTCTGTATATAGAGCATAATGTAACATTGTTTTGAGTTCATGTTGGACTGCAGCGGGTGAGGTCATTCAGATGTTAAACATGTGGCATGTCTTTGACAACTGTGACACATTGATCTTTCAAGGTGTGGCCTTGCAGCAGTAGGAGTGTCAAAGCCACTTAATGTGTTAAACATTGTAGTTTTTATATGATGTCCTCAAATCTTAGTAAATGACCTTCCCTGTATTCATTTTTAACTGACCACACATTAAGTGAAAATTTTCTGTGTTTACTCAGGTGTTTACATATCAATGTACTCTGACTGTTTGGATCTAAATCGCTGGTATCATGGGAAATCTGGATACATTGCCATCATCAGGCTGACAAAGGTATTGAAAAAAAGAAACTGAAATATTTGTCTGAGGTATGCGGCCATTGTGTTTTCATTCAAAGAAAACATTTTATGAACAAACATTGTCCTTTGTTGTTACCAACAGGGTAGAGTTAAAAAGGTTTTAGAGAACTACACCCAGAATTTCACTGCGCCCACTGAGGGGTTTGACTGTCATGTGTCAGAACAGTTGCCTTCAGTATCTGCCAAAACCAGCTCCTTTCTTGCCTTCGAGAGAACCCAGGTAAGAAGAGGCATGCGACTGGTGATGAAAATCATACAGCGGTTTTTCCCACTATTCATCCCTCTGTTATGTAGAACTATAAATGCACAGAAAATGTAGATGGACGTAAAGCTCAAGTGCCTTTTGTTTTGACCTTGCAGTATTACATGTATGAGCTGCTAGATGATGGAAGCAATGAGACGACTCAATCTCCCAGCGCTGCCTGCCCTTTTGCCATTGTATCATTTTCATATACGGATACCAAAGCAACTCTTGTAGCACCGCAGGAGAAAAGGTACTGTGTTGCTACAACAACACATGCTTTGCCCTGAGTGTTATACTATGTACCTGACCAAATACCATTTCACACAAATATTTAAGTCATATTGATTAACTGTTTACTTATTTTTCTTTTCAGTGAGGAGAAAAAACTGGGTAAGTAACGTAATGAATAGCAAACCTGGTAGGCTTTCTCTGTATATTTTGCTGTCAAAATGTAAAGAAATAGAATAGCACTGCCATAAAGTAGTTCAGCCCAATAAACAGCTCATTTGGACCACTGTTTAAAGAATATGTCATAGCAATTAATAATTAATATTAACAGCCATATACTAATAAAAGAATCGTACACCTATACCCATTTAAATCATGCGTGTATTTTATTTGTGAGTAATTTGTATATGACCATATTTAATTTACTGAAAATGGACGGTAATGAATATGCACATCATTTGATTGATATTTTTTTTTCCCCCAGTTTGTCATTACTTTCCGTGGAGGGGTCAGCTTCAAATAGGCACCCAGTTCTATGATGTTAGACTGAGGTCTACAGCAGGGGCCTTGATCCCTGCAGAACTGTAAGTTAAATGTGCACATAGAAAATACACACTGTATTCTTAAATTACTTTGATAATTGAGATTATATAATCTATTTTCTGTATTTTCTGTGCTTTGTCTTATTTTTCCATTTAAGGCCACCAGTGGTGAAAGTTGACCGAGCCATTTCCATGGTAAATCTGAGACAGCTGTTGCCAAGGGCTGTCTTTGAAACCTGCTTCTCTGGTGAAGGTGTGCTATTAGAAAAAAAACAGCTTTATTTCACAGGAGTTACATTTTCAAGGGATATTTCAACATAATTCCTGGATTTATTGAACATATCATTGAACATCTCTTTCAGTCTTTCTGGATGGCTTGTACTGCAGTCTGTGTGAGTTAGTTTCTTCTGAGGCGGAAGGAACCAACTCACTCTCTCTGCTTCTGTGGGAGATCAAGGAGAAAGATGTTGTGAGTTTCTGTTTATCATCAACCTTTCAGAGACTGTAGGGCTTAGTTATTCATTCCATAAAATGAAGCCCAAAAGAGCCCAAAGTGGTGTTTTATTCAGTGTGGCTAACAGTCAGAAACCTAAAGTATTCAATTTATACTGCCATTAAAAGCAGAAAACCAAGCAAACCCTTACATTTTTTACAATTGTAACCAGCAAATGATTGGTATTTGTCATCAAATAATTATTTAAACAATTCATTGATTGTTAAAATTGTTAACATTGTTGTACATTAATTATTTTTCTGTCGATTCTCAAAGTCAGCTACTAGCTTCAGCACTGGAACTTTCCTATGCATTACAACAGTTGCATTGCAACATGCAAAAACTGTACCTGACAAACTTGCTCATTTTTGAACAGGCTCTCACTATTCCGCTGAAGGATGGTGGTTTTCTTATCCTGTTGCACTCCTTCCATTTCCTCACATATGATGGTAAGATATGAAAATGAGTACTATGTTGTCAGTCTCATGACAAAACTTGCTGAATTCTATCTTTGTTGACAACCGAAATTCAACTTCATGTCAGCCACATATCTTTGTGTTTTTTCCAGATACTGGGTCCAGTGCAACTGAGGTCCTGCAAGGCATGTTTGTGTTTCCAGACTCACGAGTTATGCTGAGAGGTGATTACAGCATGTGTTTAACAGTGGATATTTTCATTTGATATGTTTCTCACATTACTTAAATGAAATGACATTTGCCCTGCTCAGTTGTACTTTTAAACAAGTACTCTTTCTTGATTTATCACAGACACAAAATTTGGACAGAGGAAGCCTGCCATATCATCTGAAATCCTGCAGGTTCTACCGGTACTAAGTTATGCAGAGAGCGAAGCTGATAAAACACCCATTGACCCAAGTGAAGAACTGTGTGAAGTATTGGCACAGCATATGCAGAGTTACGCAGCACTGATAAATCCTGGGTTGGCATTAAGTCCCTCTAGGGAAGTCAGCATTTTTCCAGATCAGTATGATGTGCCGGATGCCCACAAGCACCTCTACTCATCCCCGGAGTGGACTAACAGAGCATGGCAGAGCTTCAGGTCATACCTGAGAAAACCAGTCTCTTTTCAACTGCCAGTGTCCAAGGCTTCAGAAATCCTGGCGGCTGGACAAGAGGAGCGAATAGAAGACCTTGATGATGATGTCTACATCTGTCTGTCATCTCCTGAGGAGGCACCAGCCAATCTTCATAGCATGGGATCAGAAGACCAGTTGACAGGCCAGAAATCTCCTGTAAATGTTGAGACTGTGGACAGTTGTATAACAAATGCTGAAGCACAAGTTGACTTAATAGCTGTGCCTCACAATGTTGTACCAGATGATTTGCAAGCTGGAGATACTACCGAAGACCTGACTGTGCTGATCAAAACTGATGATGTGGGGGCAAAAAGTCTCCTGACTCCCTCTACATCAGATGACCTTCCAGCAGAGCTGATTGTCAGCATCACTTCGGCAGAGCAAACTGTCACTGATAGGAGTTTAAGTGTGGTCAGTACTCAGTCTGCAACAAAGCATAATGACTTTCAGCTTTCTGGTTTTTCAACAGCCAAATTACAAACGACCGGATTGAACTCTCTGAATGGTGAGACTGTTGAAACCAAAAAGGTTTTGGATTGCCCTGGGGTCACGAATCTCACAAAAACAAAACGTAGGAAACTACGCAAGGGACAGTCCAAAGGTCAGAAAAAGGTGTCTAAAGCTTGTGTTGAGACTCCCAGTTTACAAACAGTCAAAATACCAGAGGAGGATGACAACTTGAAGAGTCAGAAGGAAGACCAGGCCAAGGAATCAGACCACCCACAGTTGAGTAATCCTTCAAATATTGATTGGAGGAAAGTACGAAGGCGAAAGCGCAAATTTGGAAAACTATCATCAAGTAATAAAAAAGTAAGATCTGCTACTATTGGTCTAGCAGTAGCAGAGGAGAAAAAATCAGACACTGGACAGGAGAGCTTGGAAAGCACTATTTTAATGGAATTTGAAGCTTGTCCTCTGAGAAGGAAAACGGAGCGCTGGGACTTAAAGCCGGTTATCAGCGAATGTGGAAGAATCTTGGTTCCTCATGGCTCTGCAGATATTGCTGATCACATTAAGTCTTTAAAGGATAAACTTCAATATACAAAAGATGAACAGTGCCCTGAAAAAATGTTGGTTGATGTCCCTGTGAATGCTCATTACACAGTCGAAACAGAGCAAGAGTCTAGTACTGCTCCAGAGACAGCAGTGGACAAAACACAGGCCACAACATCCAAGGATGGAGGGAATCAACTTCCAAACATTGTTGTCAGTCACATTAATCCTGAACACAGCATTTTGAGACAGTCAGATGATGGCAATGGTTCATTGACTTTGAATCCAGATAGTAGGGAGCATTCTTCAAAGAATGATGGTACAGACACTCCTCCCTCAGAAGCAGTTAAAGAAAAACACACTGATACCCTCTCCCCAGGAAAGTGTGCAACAAAGGGTGATTTTCTGTTGAGTAAACTCAAGTCAGTTCTTCTAAGGGGAAAGAGAAAAACAGGTCTCCTTGTGTCAAAGGAAATGACTGCAGATACTGAACAAGACACTGGGCCTTGTCTCAAGATGGTCAAAGTTGACTCAGACACTGAGATGCTGAAGAGTAATGATGCAATTAACAGTGTCCAGGACACCAATGTGGGTGTCAAGGAAGTTTCAAAGATGCTGTCAGTTGACCCTCTTTTTGCCTATGCCCTAGGCCTGACCCCTAAAGAGAAACCAGATAAGATACAGAAAACTGAGGGTCAGGATACTCAACAAAGGAAAGACTCATCAGAGACACAAGAACAAACCAATTTTGACAAAAAACCTCAAATCATACGAAGAACTCTATCAATTTTTCCAAGAAGGGGTAGGATTAAAACACTCAAAAAGCATCAAGGCATCTCTGCAGAATATGTTAAACAAAAATGTAAGTCATATTTCAAAATTCAGAGATTTGGAAAGCTTGTTTTTTTGTGTATGATGTGTAAAACCTCTTCTGTATTGTGCATGACACTGAAACTGATTGACCCTTTTCTTGGCTCTGTCACTTCTGCAACTGTCCTCAGCATGCTATTGCTTTGCTTTGTTAAGTATTTCTAGTTCTTAGTTTGCTTCTGATCTCGTTTGTGCTGGATTTTTGCAAGTCCTATGCATCTGCACCCAAAAGTGGCATTATTGGCTTAATAAACCATTCTCTTTGTTTGAAATAATGGCATAGTTTACGTGTTGGTGACAAGTTCCTAATAGTAATACATTCGTATATTTCAAATGCTTTCAATGTGCTACTTTCATGCAGTTTCTCTTTTTTCTTCTCTGTTTTGTCTTCACAGGGTGGTTGCATTTTCAAACTCCAGCTTGTTTTGCAAGTGAAAAACTCAAATACAAAGAGTGTACTAGGGATAATTCTGTCAGGAACACTGCTAAGGAAAAAATGAACAGTGCTTGCTCATCTACAGATGCTTTGAACTTACTTGCTGACTTGGCACTCGGTGCCAGTAATGAGCAGGTTCCACGACAACCAGATCCAGCTCTTGAGAGAAAACCTGAGACAAGTTTGAAGAAGTGTGACCTTACAAAAGATGTTACCAGTGCTGAACAAGAGTCAGTTCTTCATTCTCTGCTTAGACAGCCTGCTGCTAGACCAATTCAGCCTCCTGACTCACCAAGCCATCATGTGGGAGGCAGTGAATTGGTTGGTTTGGTATCTAAAGAACATGCTTACTCATTGCCCTCGTCTTCCTCTCTACTGTTGGGTTTGTCAGGTACACCCTTCCAGGTATCCCCTATAAGTGGTTCTACCAGACTGCTGCACCATCACCAGACAATGTATGGCGATGGAATTAAAACACTACAACCCTCTGTTGATCAGGAAGACAGAAGTGAACACAACCACAGGACTCCAGAATACCTGAATAAACACATGCAGGGATGCAGAAGAAAGTTCAGGCACTCCCGTACCTTTGATAACGAGGATGGATCTGTCCAAGTCACAAAACAATGGAAAGAAAACTATGACTTCAATCTAGACAGCAAGTTTACAAATGACCCAAAGGATAGAGCTATCATCCGAGCCTTGCATGGGTATGTACATTGTGTTTCTTATTTATACAACAATTCTCAACATAAAAGTAAAAAATGTATCCTTACCTATAATTTCAGTGCTATACAGGTATTTGTAACAAATGTGGAAAATATGCTGTAAAGTTGAAATTACATGATTATAAATTATTAACTGAAAGAGCTTAATTTTTGTACATTTCCTACCTTCGGTAGCCCATGGGATTTCTCCATTCAAGACACCAGTGAAGAGGTGCAGCTCATTGTCCACATGTGGATAGGTCTGTTCTACAGCCGATCAACAGACAGGTTCTTTCATGTTGACTCGAACTGTACATACCCATGTTCAGAAGAGAGTGATTCCTTGGAAATGTCCAGTGGAATGGAGTCAGCCCCAGCTCAGTCTGAGCTCAAGGCCAACTCATTTGCTCCTTACCTGAGTGTAACAGACACTTCAGACACTTCGATTTCAAAACCTCTGGACCTCAGCAAAAAAGATAACTCTGTCTTGGACCAAGGATCTGTGATTTTGGACTTGTCACTGAGAGACTCAAATGCAGAGATTGTCACTTCAGTTCCACAAGTCAACAGAAAACAGACTTCTGTGGCTGGTGAACAGAAAGAAGCTAGTGAAACACTGAACACACTCAAATCATCTGTTGAACTACAGGAGGTAAGCACATCTCAGGTTTGGTTCTAGTGTTACTATTACATTAAAGACAAACTATTATGCATTTAATGTTTTTGTCATGATTTTCAGATGGTCTTTAGAATATAAAACAATTTAAGGACAAGCTTTGTACGCTTGTCATGTAGTAATAGGCATCTGAATGAGAGTCACAAACTCTAATGCCAGCTGCTTCACACCTCAGACCTTTTGGCCACAGCCCCAAACAGTTGTCTCTGCAATGGAGACTTTGAACAGGGTTCACTCAGACCTCATGTCTCCAGCCTCCCTTAAGATGCCGAAAAACGTGAGGCTCTGACGGACATTTAGAGTTCAATTCACTACCCTATACAGGTTTATTCTGTCATTCTACAAGTTTCTATCTACCAGATTCTTCCAACCTCTGATATAAAGACTCTATTTGGCACATAGGCACAAACAAAACCCACATACAGCTGGGACTTGTGAGTATTCTCACACCCACAAGGCCAGCACTATGGACGACTCCAGACAAGCAGAGTCCAGTTAGTGCCATTCTGCCTCCTGCACAAGCCTGAGCTCCTTCTCCACCAGAGGTGACATTCCACATACTGATTGCTAGTTTTCAGTCAGACAAGGCCTGCACCTTTGTCTGCTGCCAACTAACCATGTTCTTTGTAGGTGGTGACCCCAGAACAGAAGAGGCCCCACCTTTGTTTGGGTTCAGACTGGCAAAGCCGCATGGGGCTAGGCCCAGCTACTAGGCGATCCTGTGTAGACATCCCTCCAAGATTTGGCTTTAAGAGGGAGCCCAATATCTATATTCCAGATATGGTGGCTATGTCCTGTTTGGCCTTCTTATAAGGCTGTTAGAATCACTTCTTTTCTGGCCTTCAGACATGGACCAGTTTGCAATGGGAGACCCTACCAGGAACTATTGTCCCTGACAACACAGTTCCCAGGTGCTCATGGACATGCAAAACCCTCAATCATCAGATGGCATGCATTTTCCTGGCACAGCAGAAATAGATTATCTGCAGGTGAAGTAGGGTAGAGCTTCAGTGATGCTCTATCACATCAGCTCCTTTTATCCCTTTTAACCTTCTCTAATGAGCAGTCTTATGAAGTCCACCCCAGCTTCCCAAAGATGCCGCCTATTCTCCAATTTTTTTACGCTGTATAAAACATAAACCAGAAAAAGTATTGATGTTTGTGTAGTTAGTACCAAGAGCCCAGTGCAGTGTCTATCATGTCCATACTTGTGCCACACTCTGGTAATATGCACATTCCAAAGGTGGACTGCGCATACCATGCTGCTGATGTACTGTATGATGCCTACAGGGATTTAAACAACTGAGAGGGAATGCCTTCATGCATCCTATTTATTGTATTAGGGCTCTGTGCGATTGGTGGGCACAAATGGATGAGTGGACAGAAAAGCAGGCAAATTTAATGCCAAAATGGGTACCAAAATTGCACCCAATGTAGTTTTTTTGGGTTTGGCATGTGTAGTTATGATTTTTGTGGCTTTTCCTTTTGCCACAATTCTGGTTTGTTTATGACTGATGCACCTGCATGTCAGGCAGCAAGTATCTGAGGCCTGTACTACGAAGCAGGATTTGGGGTTAGAGAGGTAACTTCAGGTTTAACCCTGGGTTTTCAGGGTTACAATTGTGGTTCACTTCCCACCGGGGACACCGCCATGGTAACTCATGCTACACACCTAACCTGAGCAGGTTTTGTTTGAGATAACAGATCAACGCGTATAAAAGCACGGCCTACTGACCAATCAGTTGTCTTGGAAAATGGCATCACCATTAGAAATTCCTGTGGAGCTCGGTGCATGGATCGTGAGAGGGGGGGCGGTCTTTTTATATGAGAGGTATAGATTCTAGTCGGAGGGACTGACTTATCTGTGTCAGCTTCTCACAAGCAAAGTCAAAGCCTTTTCATTGTGCTTTTGTATACCAATATCCTCCTACAACAGAAACTGACTGAAGCAAAAAAGCATTGTACTTATTGTACTTATAAGATATGAATGTAAGCCTAGGCTACCTACCACTTTGTGGTATGAATTAATTTATTTTTTATTTGCTCCCAAGTCCGTTTCACACCGCTGCGGTTGCAGCTGAAAGAATAAGGCTAAAATTGTCATACACGCCATATTATACGCCAATTATAGTCTGATCTACTCGTGCCATAATGATGGGGCAGTAATATTATAAGCCTACTAACGCATTCGCACAGTCGGACATTTTTTGCCAGATGTCTTTCCTGCATTTGGCAGCTGCAGCTGTGTTGTTTTTAGCCTGGATGATGTGTTTAAATTCATTGTATTTCTCTAATATTATAGTTTGCTCTTCGTTTGTAAAGTATGGCGCTCTGCTGCCAGTACACTTGTCCATGTTTGTGATTGGTCATCTGCTGCAAACCCCGCCCCTTTTATATGAATGCGCTCATGGCTAGATTGGGAAACCCTGGGCTGACTTACTGAGTTGATAACCACCATCGTGTGACCGCATAGCATGATTGTGGTTGTTAGGCTTAGTGAGATAACGAAAAGATATCCTGGGTATGTTGAACTTGCTTTGTAGTACATGCCTCTGACCTCATTATACTTCTGTTGATGTTGACACACATTTCTAATTAGTATTCAACTTAATATAACATGTGTAGCTATCATTTGTAATTGTGATTTACAGGATTCATTGTTTGAATTGCTGGTGCGTCAATAGCAAAAGTGACCATGAAGAATCATTACAAAATTTTCAAAACATTGAAAAACTGAATTACCACAGAGAAACAGCAGTCACGGTTGTCACCGTATGAATGACAGTGTTTATATATGTAATTTTTACATTCTGTTTTGTCTTTCTTTTTCCAGTGTCACAGAAAGATTGTAAACTCCACAGAGATTATCAGTGAGGTGAATGATGTCAGAAGCACCTATGAAAATAAGAGGACTTGTACCCCTTCACTAAAAACTGGCCGCCTGGAGGACACTGATGTACCATCTTTTAAAGGTGATAGAACATACATTCCTGTACAGGAAGAGATGCAGAGTGTATCTGTTCAACCAGAAAATCATGAGACTGCTTCAGGAATTGGCCACGTGTTACATGGATGCAACAATGACAAAACAGATAGGAAAGATGGCACTGAAAATTCAGAAGCTACAGAGATGAGTTTAGTGCAAAAACATGGAAAGGATTCATCCAAATCTGTGACAGATGAAGAGGTAGACTCCAAGAAGGAAGCAAGTGATGTGGTTCATACATTTGAGCATGATGAAATTGAATCCAAAGATGGGAAAAACTGGGAAGTGAAAAAAAAGTCATACCAAGAAGGCAATATTGAACTTTCTACCAAAAATATTATTACAAGTGATGATTCAACAAACAGAGAATCAGGTATAGTCTGCAATGGAAATCTTTTGGAAAATGAGAAGCAGTTATCTAGGGAGGAACCCAAAGCAGTCTCACCAGGCAAGCCTGAAAATGTTAATGAAGATGTGGATTGTTGTACAGTACATGAAGGTAAAGTGATCAAGGATGCTCACTTTGGAAAAGAAGATGGACTTGATGAGAAAGACAGTTGTGTTTCAGCTGACAATGATTTGAGTGATCAAATATTACCTATGATGAGTGATAGCCCAGACTCAGAAAAGAAGGACTGCATCACAGAATGTAATCGCCAAGCACCATTGGAGGAGCAACCACCTCAAGCAGACAATGAAGAAAATGCCTGCCATGATTTGCCGTTGAGAAGGCTGTGTGCAAATGGCAGTGCATTGACAGATGAACATGCCATTTCAGAAAAAGCTCCTCATGCTCCATCAGAAATGGAGCCTATTTATAATGAACCTGCAGTTGAGGAAAATTCAGAAAATATTTGTTTGTCACATTATCAGAAGGCAGCATCACCTATGTCTGATGAGAGCACCTGTTCATTAAATGGGTCCTGTGCAGATGGGTCTATTCCCCAGACAAATGACAGTGTTGAAACAGGAAGCCAAAATAAAGTAATGGCAAACTTCAATCTAAGTAGTAATGACCATGAAGATCAGGATACCAAATTAGTTGAGGGAGAGCAAAAGGTTGATGGCACAACTCAAAAAGAACGATTTAATCATCGCTCTCATTCACCTCAGTGTGAGGTTGTAAGAAGGTGTAAAGCTGAAGTGGCATTGACTAAAGAAACAGATCTCAAAAGCGACAAAACAAATGAGGGATTGGAAAAGATCCATAGTGGGGTTGTAATTCCATTTATTGGATTAGACACCTCTGGAGAGGATACAGTACAACCACATGATCGACCCTCACAATGCAAGGTTGAAGAAGTTGTTCAAGGCCAGGAAAAAATACCATTTATCAGTGAAACTACCTACCCTGAATCTGTCGTACCCACAGAGGTATGCAGTACATCTCAAATGTACAGTAAAAATGCAGAACTGTCTGCTGGCAAAATATCACTTCTTGATGTAAATGAAACCAACCAGACAGAGGTTTCTGGAAGTGAGTCTGACGACCGGTGCCCTACCCCAACTATGGATGAGAAACCATATGAATACTTACCTTGTGCTGGCCCTAGTAGTAGTAGTACTTCTGCTTTCAGTGGCAGTGACACCTGCAAAAACATGACTCAGAAAAGTCTTAGCAGAAGCTCAACATCTGTAAAGGATGAGATGCCAACAGTTAACAGTGATCCCAACCCTCATCATGGTCTTCCCCTTGATCTTGAACTAAGAACTCTAAGAGTTCTACAAAGTATAGGCAAGTTCCTCTCCAAATCAAGCCACACTGACAAATCCAGCCAGATTGAAACAGTTGATATGAAACACTCTCTTGATCAAACCTCTAACCCCAGCATCAAGTCCATCCCCACTTGCTTAGCTCCAAGCCACACCTCAGCTGACAAGAAAATAAGCAATACAAATCCAGCAGTGGTGTCAGCCTCTATCTCACAAGAACTGCACACAGAATCATCAGGTCACTTTCTTATATCACCTTTCTCTAAATTAGAGGAAGTACTTGGTGTTAGGTTGCAGCCAAAGAAAACGGACCCATCAGTTCATCAACACTATTTTGAAAGTACAGATAAATTACAGGAGGAAACCTCTGTAGGACAAGATTGTCATCCCCACCAATCCTTTCCCCCTACTGAGTGTTTGCAAGCCACTAAACCAAATATTGACCAAGATAGACAAACAACATCACAGACATATTTAAGTAATGAACCACGTTCATACAGTCACCGTCCTGTCATGGCTGTGAAACCATCTAAGAGTGACGAAATTCAAGCAGATTACATCTCTAAAGACAGAGAAATTGAAAACTCTGTAATGTCAACTCTTTCCAAAAATAAAAAGACTAAAACCCCCGTAGTCACATACATCACACCAGCTTCCATGCTTTTGGAGAAAAAGACAGAAAGTCTTAGAGGAAATTCTGAAGGACTAAATAATGATAATCAAGAGGCCAGTGAGATTTCTTTCAAGAACAGTTGGGTATCAAATATTAGTGACAGCAAGTCTAACTCAGATAAAGCTAAATTTGTACTTCTAGATCCTTTATATCAGTACAAAGGAAGGGACATTACAAAATGCAACAAGATTCCGTCATCATCTCTCCCCATGCAGTCTTTTGAATCTGCAAAAACATCCTCTAAACTTGTTGATGGAAACCAAGGTTTCTTGACAAATAGTTCAGTTGAGAAAGTCAGGCAAACAACTGAAGAGGGCATTGAGATGGATCAGAAAGACCGCTCAGATGCATCAACATCAGTTGCGGATTACAAAGAAGATGGCATAATAGATGGCAGTCTGGGCCTGGGACCTCAAAGCTCACTTACATGTACGGTCTATAACACCAGCCGGAAGAGATCTTATTCTTTTCTAGAGCAGCTTTCTCAGAGGTGCCTACAAGATGACATCACTCAGGCGTCAATGGAACAGGAGTGCCTCATCTTCTCAGAACAAATGAAACAGCTTTTGAAAAGGAGTAAGGGGGGACCCATCCGCCAACCAGACGCACATGACAAATTCAATTTGTCTTGCTCCTGTCCTGTGACTGTTCACTTTTCCAGTTTAGAAGAGCAGGAGGATTCAGTGGATCACTTGGACGCACCGTCACTTCTTGGACAAAAGATCAAGGTAGACATGTCTGACAGGAAAGACCTGGCAGACACCACATGGGAAGAAAAGACTTTGCATCCTCAAAAATTATCTCAAGGAACAGGCAACCCAATAGAACATGCTGGAGTTTCTGTTGTGACAGCAGAATGTGCCAGACTGTATGAAGCAATGATGAATGATCTTTGTGCTGTCAAAAAGGTCCCATCTAGACCTAAGTACTTCAAAATGGATAGAGGTTACCCAAAGACTGAACCAAGTAACCATTTTGACTTCTGTGATCAAATGAAGAGAGAGATGGATAAGAGTTTTCGCAGTAATCTGAATTCAGTTGTGAAGAAATCCTGCAAAACAAAGTACAGATTCTACATATTAATGACATCAGATGATGCCTTCTTTGAGGAAACCAAGGTAAGACAAGTTTTCAACAAGCTTCCAATGCAGTATTTCTATTAACTATACTGTTTATAGCCTGAATTCCTAAACTAAGTGATATGCTACCCACATTTGTTTTGACAATGTAACACTCATTCCCTGTACAAGAGGTGCCAGTTCAAATTAGTTTTTTGCTCCTTAATGGAGATCATAGATTGTGGTCAGTTTGGATTCATTCAAGTTTTCACAGCGAAAAAAATTAGCGAAATACATGCAAACTTCTAAGTCTACTTCTTGCAGAATAAGCTATTTCTTTGCTCTTCATCTGTATTCCCACGGTAATATTTCTTCTAAATGGCTAAATTTACTGCTTCTGTCCCAGTCCTCGCACACTAGCGCAGAACTATGCCATGTTGTGTCCTTGCTTACCCAGTGGCATGCCCAGTGTTACACTTCCTTTTAACAGGAAAGGAAAATAAGTTTGATACAAATTTACATTCACACATGTAGTGAAGATAAAGACAAATGAACAAACATTAAATAAGGTGGTAATTTGAGCTTGAGTGACTAGTCAGACCAGCCAGGCAACATTTGAGTGTATAACACACAATCTTCATCAGCAGATGCCCAGTTGTCATGGAAATCTAGATGTACAAATTATCTATTTTTTCTGAGCAGTTGCTTAAAAATTGAGACTGAAAGTTCATGCTTGACCGTGCAATCAGCAAATTTGAACATGTTTCGTAGGTCAAGAATAAATTGTTAAAGTCCAACTGAAATTAATTATTGCATTTTCTTCCTGCTACAGTATACATATCTGCTCTGTAAATCACATGTCCTGTATTCGCCTTTGAGAAACAAATCAGAAACCAAAATAGAAAACTTTTGGCTTCATGATGGCGCCCCCTATCTTTGCATTAATTTGTTGGAATACCGTTCATTCTGTGTCTACGTAGACGGAGAACTTGTGTCCATACAGCCAATCAAATAGCTTAATTTTAAACCATACTTGCATAAAGCAGCAATGTCACTGTTCCATTATTGGCAGACGGTTACTCTGACCAACAGCCATACAGCTGCTTGCTACACATCACAAAAACCACAGACTTTGAACAACAATCCACTTTCCTTCTACAGTATCCTTCTTATCTAACTTACAATCATGAACGCATGAGCCACCAAACAAACATTCATCAGAGAAAAGTGTACTGCTTACTTCAGTTTTCAGGCTAGATTGCCAAATAGCTTCTCAGCTGCAGCACATTAAACAGCATGTAAATGTACCTGCTAATATCACTGCTGTCAGTTTTAGATGCCCTTGTGGTCCTTACTCTTCAATACCACTACTTACAAAACACTGTCTGCCAATGGCTTGTAAGCTTCAGCATAAGTTTGCTAACTTTGTCTCTCGTTCCCCTGCCGGGGCTCAGCCTGCCACCTGCTGTCAATCAAACACAGACAAAACAATTGACAATAAATAAAATAAAATAAATGTCATTTTTGACTGCAAAAAGGATGACTAAATGTGTTGGACTTTAGATGAACAGAGTACAGGACTAAAACTCTGCTCTAATGCATGCACCTGCTTTCTTGTTTGACAGGGTTGTGCATAAGCACAGAAGCACTTTAGCCATATTTAGGTGAAACTACCACTGGAACACAGACTGAGTATGTCTGAGCAGCATGAGAGGGTGGAGAAGTTTTTATGATCATTGTGATCTTTTTTACACCTTGAAAAAATCTTGTAACTATTGAAATCGTCGTTGTTGTTTTGAGTCCAAACTGATCACAGCCTCTGTCCTTCATTACAGAGCAAACTACAAACATTTTACATTTCTTTTTCAGGACTACACGGGTGAGTGTTTCAAGAGGGTTTTAAAAGTGGTTATGATCCAGACACTCACTGTATAAGCCAAGACTGAGGCATTTCCATACATCAGCTTACAACTTAATATCATTTGTCTTATTTAATGTAATGTCTCACTACATTTATTGTACCAGTTATTGAGGTGTTGGTTGATTATAAGAGGTAAGAGGCCATAGAGTAGACGTAAAGATCATATCAAAGGAAGGAATGCTGAATTCAAGGATTTCCCTTATAGCCCTGTAATAACCCTTGTACTGTATTTGCAGTCCCCAAAAATATTATAGCAAGTCAAGACAAGGGACTATTTTTTAATGTGGAAGTAGTGTAAGACTTGTTAATGGAAAACCGCTTTTAAAGTTTGTTTCATTTCTCCTTGATTTTCAAAAGGCACAATTGGAGGCAGAGGGCCATACTGCTGTACAGCCATTTGAGTTCTTCCTTGGTGAGGATAGTTCTTCATCGCTGCTCATCATCCTCAGGAATGAAGACATTGCAGAGCACATTTGTGAGGTAATTGATCAGCTGGTGAAAAACATCATGACATGATTTTTGCAATAGATAACCAGGAATGAATGACTCTGCGCTCTTCTATCTCAGGTCCCACATTTGCTTGAGCTGAAGAAGTCACCAGGTGTGCAGTTCGCTGGAATTGACAAACCAGATGATGTTGTGAATCTCACCTATCAGGAGCTCTTCACAAGGGGTGGTTTTATAATGATCGACAGAGCAGCACTGGAGCCCCTCAGCCTTTGTATGAACTCTTTTAACCGAGTAACAGCTTTTTGTTATTGATCGTTATGTAAGCAGCTTATAATTTATCCCTGTTTAACTCATGATGTCAACTTTGTATGCATTTTAAGGCAACATGAAAAAAATGACAGAAATCTTGCAAGAGCTAAGCAGAACGGGGAAGTGGAAATGGATGTTGCACTACAGAGACAGCCGTCGGCTGAAAGAAGATGCGAGGTAGGGGTCAACTTTGGAACTTAACCTTAAACTTAATAATAGAAACTGATAAGAGGCACTGATTTTAACCGTTCAGCCGAAATCAGGCTTTCTCTGACTCTTCAAATTGCAGAGAACAATCCTTGAAGTGCCAGTAAAGCCTGCTAGTGCAAGTCTAAATTCTTGTTTGGATACACTTCGTGGTAGGAGACACCTGTCTCCTAACAAGCACAGCTGGATAGATTCTGACAATGGTTTACGCAACCACCCTCCAAGACTTTTAATTACTCATTTCCAAAAAGGAGAAATGAAAGAACATTCCCACATTAAATGAAGAAAAGTAGCTGCTGTTTTTTTACACTTCCAACAGTGATTATCATCCATGAGTCCTATTTTTTGAAGTATAACTGGTGTATAATTGTAGTGTGTAAATTTGCCCACAGCATCTCTAACTGTCCTTGAATCAGCCCCCATGTTTCTCCATATATCCTCTTCTATATTTGCATTCAGATCTCTTTCCCAGATTTTCCAGAGTGTTTGCCACAGTTTTATAAAAGACGATGATGCTGATTGTGCACTTTAGAAAAGCCTTTCTGTTCAAATCTTGCCTATCTGAACATTATGTTTGCTTGTCCCATATCCAGGTTGAGTGCTGAGGCAGAAGAGAAGAAGCACTTCTTAAACTGGTTCCAAGAAGCTGGAATATTGGAGGTGTTGCCTTACCATGAGTGTGACCTCATGTCAAGAGATCAACCTGACTATCTCACATGCTTGGTCCGTTTGCAGGTCCAGAATATATCAGCCCGTTACCCTGTTTTTATAACAGGTGAGACACTACTGCACAAAGACATTAATTGTACCTTCACATTCAGTGAGTCACATGACATTGTGGTTTTAGTTTGAAGATGTAATTTGCAAGATTTTATAAACATCTCTAATATACACCGATCAGCCATAACATTATGACAACTGACAGGTAAAGTGAAGAACATTGATTATCTCGTTACAATGGCACCTGTCAGGCAGCAAGTGAACATTTTGTCCTCGAAGTTGAAGCAGGAAAAATGGGCAAGTGTAAGGATGTGAGCGACTTTGACACGGGCCAAATTGTGATGGCTAGACAACTGGGTCAGATCATCTCCAAAACTGCAGCTCTTGTGGGGTGTTCCCGGCCTGCAGTGGTCAGTACCTACCAAAAGTGGTCCAAGGAAGGAAAACCGGTGAACCAGCGACAGGGTCATGGACGTGTGATGCGTGTGGGGAGCGAAGGCTGGCCCGTGTGGTCCGATCCAACAGAAGAGCTACTGTAGCTCAAATTGCTGAAAAAGTTAATGCTGGTTCTGACAGAAAGGTGTCAGAACACACAGAGCATCGCAGTTTGTTGCGTATGGTGCTGCGTAGCCGCAGACCGGTCAGGGTGCCCATGCTGACCCTTGTCCACCGCTGAAAGTGCCTACAATGGGCACGTGAGCATCAGAACTGGACCACGGAGCAATGGAACAAGGTGGCCTGGTCTGATGAATCACGTTTTCTTTTACATCATGTGGATGGCCAGGTGTGTGTGCGTCACTTACCTGGGGAAGACATGGCACCAGGATGCACTATGGGAAGAAGGCAAGCTGGCAGAGGCAGTGTGATGCTTTGGACAATGTTCTGCTGGGAAACCTTGGGTCCTGCCATTCACGTGGATGTTACTTTGACATGTACCACCTACCTAAACATTGTTGCAGACCAAGTACACCCCTTCATGGAAACGGTATTCCCTAATGGCAGTGGCCTCTTTCAGCAGGATAATGCTCCCTGCCACACCGCAAACATGGTTCAGGAATGGTTTGAGCAACACAACAACAAGTTCAAGGTGTTGACTTGGCCTCCAAATTCCCCAGATCTCAATCCAATCAAGCATCTGTGGGATGTGCTGGACAAACAAGTCCGATCCATGGAGGCCCCACCTCGCAGCTTACAGGACTTAAAGGATCTGCTGCTAACGTCTTGGTGCCAGATACCACAGCACACCTTCAGAGGTCTAGTGGAGTCCATGCCTCGACGGGTGAGGGCTGTTTTGGTGGCAAAAGGGGGACCTACACAATATTAGGCAGGTGGTCATAATGTTATGGCTGATCGGTGTATAATTAAGAGTGATTGCTTTCAACGCTTCAGCGTCTCAAAACCAACCATGGTAATTGGACATTAAAAAGAAATCCCCAAAAGTCACATAGTACTGGTTGAGTTTCTGCATTGTGTCTTGGTTAACCTGTAACGGTTTTAGTTTTTGTACAGTGCAAAAGTAATGACATGTTTTTCTTATTCTTACAGATACAACAACAGACAGCACATTTGGAAGGAATGGAATTTTAACAATGACTTTAAACTCTTTCCTGACGTGTTCTCCAAGCGAAATATTTACAGTCTGACCTGAAAAAGTCAAGACAAACTTCAGTTGTGCTATTTCAAGTACGCAACAGTCAAAATCTCCTGGATGTGAGGAGAAATTTACCAGTAATGGTGATTTCAAACATACTACATTTTGTATGGAATCAGATTTGTGTCAATATAATCAAACCAAACTTTTTAGATGTCAAACAAAAATAAGAATTTGAGAGAGAATAAAACTAAATTCTTTATTATTTACAGGTCCCTCTGCTTCTGTCACTAATCAGACTTTTGCCCTCATTGTCGGTTTTGCTGTTACACTGCCAGCCCTCTCGTTTGCGCTGCCTGACTTTTTGTTTGCAGTTCTGACACAAACCTCTCGCGTGGGCAGGTTTATGTTTTTTTTCTTCAGGCGTGCGTCCCTGTTGGCTAATGTGCCCTGGACGTTGTTCAGTTTATTATTATACTTTATTAATCTTATAGGAATCCAGTAAAGTTAGCTAGTGGATAATGAATGCCCAGTGCCGCTGTTTAGGATGTCTGTCTCTGCCAAAACCGAAACTCACGCTTGCTGCACTGAACAACTTGTTTGCAAGTTTATAAGTTTTACTTTTGAGATGACATTTTCTTTTGCTTCAGTGAGTTTTATTCTCTCTCAAATTCTTATTTTTGTTTGATATCTAAGAAGTTTAGTTTGATTATATTGACACAAATCTGATTCCTTACATTTTATTATTTTTCTTCTGTACATCAATTAAGCTCTTTTGTATGTAGCAATAATTGTTGATTTATGATTTGATATGTTTTTTGTTCATGTTGTTCATTTGTAAACTAAGTTATCATTGAGCTAATGGATAGAGTGACAAAAAGGCCAATATGTAGGCAGTTGTACTCTGTGTATATACTGTATTTTTATTGTAAATTGTATTGTAAACTTGTTCACATTGTGTATATTGTCTTTTTCCTTACAACCTTGACTTTATACACTTGTAGCACAATCATTATTAGTGTTTGTTTATTTTTTTTTTTGTTGTCAAAGGTCTGGTCCTTTTTTAGGTAAAAATTGATCGTGGTTCTTTGTCCAAGCCTTGCAACAATTCTAAATTAGGCTGTTCTTAAGTGGTGCATATTTAAGTATACTACTGTACACTGTTATGGTTGCTGACAGTGATTCTTAACTCTTGAGTATAGAATTGTTTGAGCGTAATAATTTTAACATCTTCATTAAGTGCTAAATATGTTTCATTTTCATGGCATTCACTCTGTGCAGCACAATGACTGAAAATAAAGGTTTTTTTTTTTCATTGTTTTGCTTTTAAAAATCATCCATACTGGTTGAAGACTCTGCACTTTGATCCTGACTACTCACACAACACTGTTCACACTCACAGACCATCATACTACAAAAAGACCCACAACATTGTTTACAATGGAAGGATGAAGTGGCCTCCATCATGCTGTAAAAGGAATTGTCTCAAATTAGCAAATTAACTGTCTTTACTCAACTGAAAAAAATAAAATAAAAAATCTTAGTTTTGGCAAGGAAAATCAAGATCAACTTTATCTGAATGAAATGCTTCAACATTTTTGTTTCCATTATATCATTTTAAACCGTTTTCTACATGGTGGCATTTCTTCTGTTATGGATTTCCTACTTTAATTAATTCTAGTCTTCCCATTCAGCCTTGCCCCCCTTCTAAAATTGACAGTGAATGAATGAAAACAATGTGAAATCTGCAAGGCTTTGGCGTGAGATTAATATTCCAAGTACATAACCAGGCTACACTTAAAACATAGTAAAAAATGAATGGTTTTATGTGTGTACAGTCAAGAATCAATAATGGTATGTGGTGGTAAAGTAACAAAAACATGGAATGGAAAATGATAGGTAAAGAACTTGATTTAACCAGGAGAGGGCCTCACTGAGAATAAAAATCTCTTCAACAGGAGTGTCTCGGACAAGACTGCACACTGACCACAGAGGTTACATAATTAATTAGATAACAATTTCAAGAGCAGATGTGATCAGAAGGATGTAAAATCGATAAAATAACAACAGCAAATATACCATAACAGGGAATATAAAACATGTGCAGTAGCTTCAAATTCTTCAGAAAAATGGATAAATAAAATAAAGGCTGAATTAAAATCTTTCTGAGATTTTACATACATAATTTTATACTTTACTTACATTATTCTGTCCAGCTCCACTCAACTTCTACAAGGAACCCAATAGTTGAGACTTTTGCCTGCTTGATATTCGAAAATACCAGGAAATGAAATTGGACTTGCACTATCTGCCGTTTGTAATTACAAAAAACATATATATATATATATATATATATATATATACACATTATTAAAACAGGGAATATTTTAAGAGTACTCTTAACGCCCTGCACAACTTTCATCCTTGAATAGAGGCTGAACTAAACTGTTTCTACTTGTTCAATCAATAAATTTTGCTGTGGCAGCCAGAATCAAGAGATCGTTCCAACTTCAGTGTGACACAGCGGATATGAAGCGAAAACAGAAAGTGATCGTCGGTGTGTTCTGTTACGTTAAAAAAAACTGTTGCTGAGCAAATCGATGGTAACTCGTTTAGAGGCAAACATTTTTCAGCCATGAAGAATACAGTGACCACTTTACTGGTCCAACAGCTTAACTGCCGCAGTCTGTGTACATAGTAGCTACATTTGCTCTAACGTTACTACTTTGACAAACTGAGCTCCTGCGCATCGTCAGACGTTGATGAACTGCTCGAACACAGCAGAGCTGCGTAGGCAGACGCTGACTTGTGCGCATGTGCGATCTAAATTTCGGGGATGGGTCTATCGATGGAATCAAGATGGCGACTCTGGCGAAAGCGCCAATATATTTACTGAAGTAGATGTCCAAAATTAACCGCGGTAGCGGGTTTTCTCCAGCCCCTCGGGGGTTCAGTGAAACATGAAGACCGGGAGCATGTTTTGGAATAGGAACTGACCGGGATTAATACCGTAACAAAGTCAGCGAGATGTGCGAGAGCTATGCCCGCTCGCTGCTGCGTGTTTCGGTGGCGCAGATCTGCCAGGCTCTGGGCTGGGATGCGGTTCAGCTCACTGCGTGCGATCTGCTGTCCGATGTGCTGCATCGATATATCCAGCAGTTGGCTAGGGCCTGCCATCGGTACTCTGAGCTCTGTAAGTGATTCGTGTAGTACCCCGATTACTTTTTTAACCCATAAACCTGAAGTAGTCGATCACGTTGTTGTTGCCTGGTTCTGTAGCTGGCGCCCCCTAGCAAAGGTTGATGTGTCAAAAAGTACAGTAGCTACATAGCTTAGCAGCTTCAGTGTATTGTTATTATTGTGGCTGTGATGCTTTCCAGCTGTGGTCACCACGTTGAGAATACTCGATGTCACATGCATTAGTATTATCTGTAAAAAGATTCACTCTATCAATCTGAAACCTGTTGAGCATTACTTCTTGCTTCAGGTTGAGTGTCAACATCAGTCAGGGCACCTCATTGTATGTGCAGCACAATCACTAGTATAAATCACTAGTCAAACCTTTGTCCCAGGCTATTATCAACCCTAACCCTAGTGAACAAGAGGCATGCAGAGTCTGTGCTGAGGTTTTATAACTTGTTTTGATGCTGCATTTCAGATGGAAGAACAGATCCAGTCCTGGACGATGTCAGCCAGGCCTTCAGGCTGCTGGGGGTGAGCCTGAGTGAACTGGAGGACTACGTCCACAACCTGGAGCCTGTGCCCTTCACCCATCAAACGCCACTCTTTCCTGTTAGCAAAAACAATGTCCTGCAGTTTCCCCAGCCTGGAGCCCGAGATGCAGAGGAAAGGAAGGATTACATTCCAGATTACATGCCGCCCCTGGTCTCCTTACAAGAAGGTCAGTACATATAATTGCTATATGCACATCTCTGATTGTGTGTGTGTGTATTCATTGTTTTCCACATGTTGAGAGTTTATTTTGGTGGACAACATGTTTTCAACTAATCCACAGTTGATATAATATACAGGACATAATACAAATGTAGACTCACTTGCCAGTATTGGGTTCATCTAGCTATAACTGATGTGGTCCGAAACAGCCCTGCAATTTATCCTACGGTCATGGTGGTTATAATGATCACTTTTTTGTTGTTTTGTTTTTTCCAATATGTTTCCCAGTATGTTATCAATAACAGAATTCAGCAATTCAGCACCACAAACTACATCCTCAAAAATGATCATGAAGTTGAATCAACTTATCTCTGTAACAGTTTCAGCAAAAACTGAACATTATAACCTTTGTGAAGGTAGGATTGTATTAGACTGTGGTTCCAGTTTTAGCTAGGCTTACCTAATAAACTGACAACTGAGTGTATAAAACTACATCTTTGGGTTGGGGCAAATCAGTTTGAATGGGCCATCATAATAACCTGTATGTGTGTTGAAACAGGTGTTGTGGTTGTGAGATTAATTGAAACTCAACTCATTTTTTGTCCCTTTCCTCTCTAGAAGAGGAGGAGGAGGAGGTCCTTGCAGACATGGGCACCTCAGCCGAAGCTATGCAGGTGGCACTGGAAGAGGATGAGGAGGAAATTGACGAAGATGAGACGGTCAATGATGAGAACCACCCACTGAAGAGGCACCTGGACAGTCCTGATGCAGCTATGGGCATGATGCCAACCTCCAAGAGACCACGCATGTACCCTGGCCTCAGCCCAGAATGGGGGGTTGAGCCCAGGGAGCCCCTTACCTCTCTCAACCCTCAACGTGTTCCCCCAGGCATGCTGCCTTCTCATGATAGCCTTGACCCCCTGTCACCTGAAACACCTTCTGTAGCCTTGCCTTCCTTCAGACCTCAGCCGGTAGCACCAAAACACTCTGATCAAAAGGGCCTCACCACTCCAGGAAGAAAGCCCAAGGTCTCATCCCCTGGCAGACAACGGACTAAGTCCCCTAAAGGGGTCATTCCTGTTCCGGTGGGTGGTAGTCCCATCCATTCTCCAAAACCATCTAAGGAAAGAAAGAAATCCCCAGGGAGAACAAAGAGTCCTAAAAGCCCCAAGAGCCCAAAGATGGTTTCAGCTAAAGCATCCCAACCCCAGAGCAAGACAGATGGTGTGCATAAGCTACCGCTGTCTGCACTGAGTGAGAGGATGGGCAAAGAAAACATCCATATGCGTCTGAATATAGAAGACAGGGAGTTAGCTGAGGGCCCCTTCAAGAAACTAGAGCCTGATAATACAGCCATCGATGACTCCATTGATGCTGTGATTGCCAGAGCGTGTGCTGAGCGGGAGCCTGATCCTTTTGCTTTCTCCTCGGGCTCTGATTCAGATAGCAATGGATTCTCCAGCCCCAGGAGGCTGACCATCATGGAGCCGTCTACGCCTAAAGTCCTGATTGGGGCCAGCAACTCTGTAAAAGACACGTCAACACCACTTCACCTACATGCACACGCACACGCAGGCCTAGGAAACTGGACTATGGATGATTCAATCAATGAGGTGATCCGAAAGGTCAACCAAGGGGGTCCGTCCGCACCCCCGCCAAACCAAGGACAATATGTGTCCTCGGGATCAGCCTCACCACCTACTCCTGAACCCCTGCTCAAGGTGTTTGAGGAGAAGAACAAGATTGTGTCATCCGTAGATGTCAAGAAAAAGCTGAAGAAGGAGCTCAAAACTAAAATGAAGAAGAAGGAGAAAGACAAGCCGAAAGACAAAGACCGGGAAAAGGATAAGGGCAAGCTGAAAGAGAAGAACAAGGAGAAGAACAGGGATAAGAACAAGGAGTTTTCCAAGGATGGCAAGATGCCCTGGAAGGAGTTTGGCATGAAGGATGATGAGCTCTTTCTTCAGCGAGACTTTACTCTGCCTGAGGGCTCCATCAAGATAAAAACCAGAGATGGAGATGGCCCTAAGAAGGAGAAGGAGAAACACAAAGACAAAAAGAAGGATAAAGAAAAAAGTAAAAAGGACAAAGATAAGAGGGACAAGGCTAAAGACCGGAGCAAGGACGACAGGCAGAAACAATCTGCGTTAGCCCCCTTTGCTCTGAGTGAATTCCCACCACTGTTCAGCCCCTCCGCCTGCCTGCGCATACCCTCCATGCTTCCTCCTTTGGCCCCGATCCTCCAGGATAAGGAAATAAAGAGCAAGGAGAAGGACAAGAAGAAAGACAAGAAGGAGAAGAAGAAAAAGAAAGATAAGGAGAAGGATAAGGAGCGAGAGAAGGCCAAAGAAAAGGAGAGGGAGAAAGAGGAGAAGAGGAAAGAAAAGGAGAGGGAAAAGGAAAAGCGAGAAAAGGAGAAAGAGAAAGAAAAGGAGAGAATTCGATTGGAGAAGGTAAAAGTTTTGCTCGGTATGTCATTATGTGTGTTTATTAGAGTGTTACTGACATTTACCTTGCCCTTCCTGTTTCCTCAGGTGAAAGTAGACACTCCAGCAGCTTTACCATCTCCAGTCATCCCCAGACTGACGCTCAGAGTGGGAGCAGGCCAGGACAAAATGTAAGCAATGAATGAATGTTTCTGGTGATATTTTTTCCATCAGCTCTTTCTGCATGTTACGCAAGGTTCTTTTTTTCTTGCATCTTAAAAAATTTAAGATGTTTGTTTCTGCAGCAGTATTATCCTGAAGCATATTACTAGAGCTGGGTATCGAACCTAAATACTTTTTTGGTATCGACTGAAATGTATCTGTTGCATTATGTTTTTTTTTATTTTTATTATAGCAGTATTGAAAACTGTCAAGAACCTTAAGCTTGCATCAAATGTCTGTTCAGATTCATGGTCTTGTTTACTTATTTTTTGATAAGATAGTTCCTGATTTAAATCAAAATGTTATCAATTGTTGAATATTTAATTGGGCAAAGTTCTTGTACTTAACATTTTAAAAAAAGTTCTAAAAGTATTTGAAAAAAGCATTGTTTTAATATCTGTACCAATATAATATAGAATAATCTAATACAGAAGAATTGCAAATATGTAACTCGTGTTTAATCACCCAAGTTCTACTGAGATTGAGACCTGAGTACATGTGAAAAATAACATCCGAAAGGACAATAATGTACATTAGAATATAAAACAGAATTGTACAAAGCAGAACTTGAATGAATTGATAAGTAAATAATAGAAATAAGTAAAAACAGACCACTCAGTTAAAACAAGTACATATTAAAACACTAAGCTTTAAACACATCTTCCTAAAATGCCCCAAGGTTACCATGCTGTTATTACTACATATTTAATTCACATAGTGGTTAAAAGTATTCTGACATGTATTTATATTCTTTACATTATGTAGCTTACATAGAGAAAGTAAAGTCTCCTATTTGTGTTCACTTGTATTTGTCTCTGTCTATCACCAGTGTTATCAGCAAGGTGGTTCCAAATTCGGAGCCCAAGACGCCAGCACCCAAGACCCCCGCTGCCAAGTCTGGACCTGGGAATCGCCCTCGGACGCCCCCACCACCCCCAATACTCTCCCCAGTCGTACCCACTCTGCCCCCACCTGCCTCTCCACTCCCACCGGCTCCTGCCCCTTCATCGATACTCTCACCTGCCCCCATGCTCTCGCCCGCCGCGTCCTTCAAAACACCAGTCCGCAGCGTAGTAACTGAGACCGTTAGTACTTACGTGGTGAGTGCTAGTACTCACCACTTTTCTTTATTGATAATTGATGCATATGATAACAGTATTTTCATAAAGTGTGGTTCATCTTCAAGAAAAGCACATGTGCATGCTGTGTGTTTCAGCTTTAACTGTTTTTTTTTAGTCTAGATGGACATAAATAAAATAAATTACACCTAAGATAAAATGGACTGCATAGTTATTCATGTTGTTTTTTTGTCTCCTTCTTTTCACTAATGTGTTGCTAATGCTTTATGTTGTATGTATTTACCCAAGATCCGAGACGAATGGGGAAACCAGATCTGGATTTGTCCCGGATGCAACAAACCTGATGATGGCAGTCCCATGATAGGATGTGATGACTGTGATGATTGGTATCATTGGTAAGAGACTTATTTCCTTGTATTTCTTTTCTTTTCTGGCCTAATGACTCCCTTTGTATCATGTTGTGTTGTTATATAGGATTATAGTTCTGCATAATTGACAATTAAGTTCCAATTGTTACCATCAATTACAGCTTTAACTCACTGATCTGTGTTTGTGCCTGTTGGTGAAAACTTTGTTGTAATGATACACAGAAATTCACGGTTTGGTACGTACCTCAGTTTTGGGGTTACAGTTTGGTACGTTTTCGGTACAGCAGTAAAAACAAAAGAAACGCAGATGAAGATATTTTTGTCATTGATTTTGAAAAATGTAAAACTCATGGCTCAATGGTCATTGAAACATTGGCAAATGGTTGGTTAGAAAAAAGTAAACAAATGTCAATGTCAGTAATGCACCATTATTATTACAAAAGACTAAAATGTGCACATTTAACATGCAGTTCAACTGTTATATTTAGTCAAGACTACATTCACTCTGTTTTCAAGTTTTACACATTTACTCTCTGTAGTCCTGGAGGTCCATCCATCAGTAGTGAGAGTGTCTGAGTAAGGCAGTGGATAGTTCCTGGATGACTGCAGCTTGTCTTTGACGGGAATGCTCACGTAAACAAACATTACAGCGAGGCTCAAGCTCTGTAATAGACAAATTTGGGTGATGGTGTTTTTGTTATTGTTTAGCTTGTTTGGTTGTTTTATGTTTCGTGTCACCAAACTTCAATTCAACAGGTCGCCACACAGTTTGTGTCCGTTCCACTCTTTGACCAGTGTCATTGGATCTTACTGGAAAACCATAATGCTTCTAAATGATAGATGTAAATGACATCTTCCAGCTCTGGTTTCTCATTTGTCATTTCTTATCAGTTGCCCCACTGCTTATTCATGTATCTATTCATTTATTTTAGTCAAATATATTTATTGGTTTTTAAAACAAAACAAAACATTGTTTGGGTAATTTGGTTTCCAAGTAATACATGAAGCATCCCCATATTTTTTAGAATATCTGTAGGCGGCCTTTAGTAGCGTACACCAGCTTTTCCAACTTGACAGGGTCTTCAAGCATTGATTAACAGTTGGTGCTACAGTTTGTTTTTCCATTTAAGGGCAAAAATTAAGCCTATTTGACAATAAGTATTTTGGTAACAGGGCAGACCGAACTGAAGAAAGTCTCATACTGACTACCCTTGTAGAAATGTAAAAATAGCTGCATCCTCGGCATCTTTTCACTAACCTGAACTCTCTTCTCCTGTCTGCTCAGGCCTTGTGTTGGGATCCTTACAGCCCCTCCCGAGGACCAGCAGTGGTTCTGTGTTAAATGTTCCAGCAAGAAGAAGGACAAAAAACACAAGAAAAGGAAACACAAACTGCATTGAGACTATGCAAAAAGCACATATTTTGGACTTTTTTGGACTTAAAAGCCATCACTGAACACTCGTGGCACTGCTGTAAAATAAAAAAAAGAAAGTTTAAAATTGCGGCTGATACTAACATCTGAGGATTTTTTTAATGATGTCAGCCATGATGCGTTGTGAGTTGGTAAGAAAAAAGGCTTTAACCAGCACATATCCAGCCTCAGTTCTCATGTGGGCTCTGTGGTTTTCCCTTTTCACCTGTAAATTGTTTGCTTGTTGTTTTGGATGTCCAGTCATAGGAGATCATGACAATTATGTTTGTATAAGGAGACCATGAAAATTTGTCTAAGATGAGAGCTCAACCAAGCAGAGAACCAGAGAACAACTAACATCCATCGTCTTTATTTCTGTTTCTTTTTGCGTTGTCACAAGAGGAATGACCTGTAAGTCAAACCTTTCCCCAGTCTCTACAGTATCATTGAAATGTCATGTATATAATGATGATGGCATCAGGTGTGTATAAATGTGTCAATACCAACTTCCAAGCCAAGTGCATTTTGTTCTTAGGATTCTGACTTGTTAAATCCATTTTCAGATATTGGTTTTTAACTCGAATGATTTTCTGTAATTTCTGTACATTTTTTAAATTTAAAGTTTGTATTTTTATTTTTTCTTCATATGGATTTGTCCTGGAGTTATACTGTAGCTGTGCTTGTAATGTAATTCATTTCGCTGATATTTCAATATTAAAGATGAACAGTCTGTGTACTCACAGACTTTACGATGTAAATCTCATTACCATCAAAATTGTACCTACATTTTCTATCATTCTTATTTAATTTTCAACACGGACAGACACTATGTTTACCCCCCTTTTTTTCCCAGTAGCTGTTTGTTTGCATTTGCTTTACGTATAGAATAGATTGGAAATATTTTAACAAACCGAGTTTCAGATGTTGAATTTTGTTCCTGCTCATTTCAGACCTGAATTTGTCGAAGCAGTGTGCAGTTGGTTACAGATCAAGTTCCGGATCCTCCCTTGCAGAAGTCTGTGCAATGCATTAGCCTAGATTTGGGGCTGTTCTGCTGAGTTGTCATGCAGCACTTCACCTACATAAGATATGTGGGAGAGTGCTTGACAGTCACATTGCACAGGGTGGCTTATCTAAAAGACTGATTGTGGATTGTGAGGAACTGATTTCTTGCGTCTAAAAATGTCTCCTGCGCCGTTTGCAGCACAGTTGTTTTTGCCTTTCCCTCAGTGACCACACGGTGTCATTCATGCACAGACACCGTGGCATGCTGCTCATGACATGTACAGACACCACAGCAGGCTCACAAGAAACCCACCATATTATGAATGAATGTAAGAAATGTAAAAGGTGTCTCTTTGTTGATGCATGCCTGTAAGTAAGACCAGCTCCAGAAGTGCCATCCTTCATGAGAGAATCTATAGATGACTGGTATTATAAACATGATTTACAGCCCCTCAGAAGCTATTAAGACTTATATTTTTATAGAAAAGAACACACTGTGAGATAGTAAAGTGTCTCCCCAGTTATCATTTTTATGATGCAGGTTTTGCATGTCTGATCAAACTTTTTCCATTCCCTGAAGTAAAATGTCAGCTGTTATATCTATAGCCGAAGGTTTTATTAGCAGGCAAGCTTGACTTTACACACTGAACTCTGAAAGGTCTAGATGTTTATCAGATTCACTGTGCTTCTGTTTATTTCTGGGAACAATCAGCAGACCAATGCTGGCTGACCTCTAGGTGCCTAGCTGCATGATATTATAGAGTATCAGAAATGTATTTTGGTGCAAACCCATTTAATGATTTATAAACAGCAGCAGTACTTTAAAATCAATTCTTTAACAGAGTGGTGTCAGAGAGCTCTTAGGAAAACCTGAGAAATGCCCATTAAAGTCGTTCAACCTGCTCAAGGGTAAAGTCATGGGTTAGTTTGATTAAATCTTATTCAGACATTAATTCTCTAATTCTGCTATATATTTTGTGGGTGGTAATAGGCTGACTTTTCTCTTGATTGCTGTAAAAAGTTGGGTCTGACTTCATGACTAAACCAGGACGCCTTTTAGTCTTCCTACTTTGGTGCAAAAAATTGATTATTTCAGTTTTACCCTCATTTAATTGAAGGAAATTGTGGCACACCCAAACACTGACTTGTTCAATGCCCTTATTTGGAGAGTAGAGTCACAGAGACAACAGTCAGAGTTTAGTAATAAATAGCATTAAACCTCAGCCTCTCAGATACCTTGATTAGATATGGCTGCTTGATATTATTGAGAGCTAAAAAGCACACCTGACTCATTCACTTTTTCAACTTGTGAGATATTCCTTTTACTTATTCACCTCTCTTTCAGCAAGTTACTCCCATAGATGGCCCTGATGGAAATCTGCTCAGTGTCTTCCGATAACACTAAATCAAAGAGGAAGTGGAAAAAATGATGTGTGCCTGAAGTAAAGGGGAAGTAAAAGGACTTCTGCCCATGCAAAACAAGCTGACATTTCAATGTGGTGCAGCTTTTTATCATATGAAGTGCATTCACTCATGCAAACCCACACACACAGTCAATTCTGGCAGAATTAGAGGGGGAAACGCAGTATGTTAGATCTGTAATAAAGTAATGAATGATTTGCAAATAAGTCAGGTTTTAACCAAAAGGTTATTGTTGAGAAAAAGACGAGACTTTGTATGAATTAAAATGCCAAGAAGGTCGTGGATAGCAGAGCCTAATGCTAAAATGCTAACTCCACTCATGGTTGTGGGCCTCTCTCCCTCTTCAGTCACACATGCTGGTGTCAGGTCTCATACAGTCAAAGCTTGTTGCTAGCATCTGCTGGATAATAAATTTTACTGCCCAGAGCCAGTAAAGATAGATCTCTGGCACCTCTGACATAAAAAGGATTAAGTCTTTATTTCTTATTAAGTAAAAAATGTTTTCACCTTGTCCGGATGCATCTACTCCGCCTCATAAACAGGATTTAATGCTGCTGTAATACAGAATACGCTGCTTAATTTGCTTATTTATATATAAACAGGTGATATGTTTCAAATTTGTGTGACAAATGAATTTCACTTCTTCAACGTTAAAACTCACATGAACCGTACTCTGCATTAGCACACGCGACAGAACACAATGTGCACCGAGCTGTAACAGTTTCAGTTTTAACCCACGAAAACACAGACAGTATCTGTTTGTGCAATCAGTCCCAAGGGAGTTCACAAGTGGTAAAAAGGGAAAGCTGCTTTCACTCATCCTGAGACCACCTGCAGTTCGGTAAACATGTGCTGCTATTTGACTCACTACATGACAGGCACAAGTGCATTTTGTTCAACCGCAGCATGCACAAAGACCCACTAACACCATCTTTCTTTTCGCTGAGGATGTGAACAGGATGTGGCTGTTTTTTCATAGTGATCCATCTTTGCTGCGTAGTGTTACAGCTTTCACAAGTTCATTGTATTACAAATGCATTTCATATAGCATTCGCATACCATTTTGTGTTGCATTATTTTTATTTCTGGAATCTCTTTCAAATGAGGTTTCAACTGGAAAGCGTTAGTGCACACAACATTGTCACACTGAGCGTTTTTTTATTGTGCTGTTACAAGTTGGTAGATCAGAGCAGGAAGAAAGACCTTCGGTTATTCTGTGCTCTGCCTGGCGCCTGTGGCACTGACAGCCATACTAAGCAGCAACACATCATAAAGAACTGGATTTCAACATCAGTGTTTAAAATATTCATGTCAGCAGCGAGAGCGGGGCTGAAATGAAGAGGATTTATGTTGCCATGATCAGAGGAAGTGGAGCCCCTTCATGCTGGTCTTCTCAGCTCCAGTATGATACCAGCACACGACGACATGACCCTGTTTCAGATGACTTTCCCACTTAATGTCATGTTACTCTAACAGGACACAGAACACCTATGGGAGAATGAGACCTAGATTTAATTTCTCCTGGGTTTTGTGCAAAGAATATTGTGACAAATGACTTTCACATTTTTAATCGGACGGCATAGTGACAGCAAGCCATGCTTTAAGTGTGTTAGTTATGATATGGGAATATGTGTCCTGCAGTGTTCACCAGCTTCAGAGCTTTGCCTTCATCATACTCTCAACTATATGGCTCCGAATATAGGCAAATAAGCTTTGTCCAATGCAAATCAACATACAAGCCGTTTTTCCCCCATAAAACTCTTCATTATGCTCTGAATCCAGCCATCAGTTGATGATTAGGGCTTCCAGTAATTTAACTGTAATGTGGAGAACCATTTCCTATTATTCTGTAGAATTACATACAGGTACATGTTATTTGAGTATTCGCACTGGAATACTGTGGCAGAGTCGCAGGCAGTTAAATTAACTTTCAGCCACTGCAGGTATTTCAGATTGACTGTAGTCTGAAATGGTGAACAATGGGGGCCGTACTGTCCTTATTTAACAAGTATTCATGCTGACTACAATGTTTGCTCATATTCTAGTAGGCTATCTTTATCCCTATCTACTCCAGAATAATGATGACATGGGGTTGTCAAGGAAAGCTCTCTACCTGTCATCCACTACTTTATTATCAGCCAGCTCATGGAGGGACAGTGACATGTACATCCCCACAGGAGCTGAATAGAGAATGGCTCTGATATTTACTTGCAATATGTACAGGTGCTCAGTGATGAGCAGAATGTTTAACATTAAAGATAGTTAGGATGGGCACAGGTTTTAGGATACCAGGCTTGATGATTGCCTTCTGATGATGCCAACATGCACAGAAGCGCGCCACAAAACCAGGACTTGTGGTAACTGTGTTGATGTTTCCTCTAATTTCCCCAATCTGACAGTGGGAATACATCATCCATGTCCAATTTTCTGAAGTTTTCCTAATATGGGTGTCAATTAGTGCAAGAGTACTACTGTGGCCACAGCTTTACAGCCTGCAAACTGGGCTGCCGCAGGCAGCACAATGCATTAGCACACGATGAGCTGTCAGAGAGGATTATTTCAGCCACGCCAGTCAGCGAAGGGGGTGGGCACCGCTCTGCTGCACTAAACCGAGGAGAAAGAGTGGGCGGGAGACAGAGAAAGGGAGAGAAACACATAGAGGAAAGAGGGAAAGAGAAGAAAGTGTCCATTACACCGGGTGGATTTTTCCAGAGCACCGATGTTGGAACACTCTTCTGAGCTGGCCCTGGTGCAGAGTTTGTATGCCAACAGCATGCGCTGTCCCCCCTCTGCAGCCGGGATCTCTGTCAGGAATGAGGACCTGCCTATGAGGTACGTTGGGGTTGGCCCCTCATTCAAATCTGGGCTAGCTTTTGTGGAGCAGCCCGCATTTGGACTGCTTCTTTGTCTGGGCTGAATATTGTCATAGGATGTATTGTTTCCAGTTGAGGCGTTCTACCATGCTGTGACTGTGTGACTGTGGGCAGGGTGGTGTTCCTCTGGTGTCCCTATATGGGTGTTTTTTTCTAGGAACCCAGAAACCATGTATTTAAATCTGATGAATCTGGCCGTTCATATCAATCCCACCTTCCCTAGACAACAATGATTCGATCAGGAGGTAGTGGTTTAGTTTTTAAATTGTATCGGAATAGAAAAATCAATACCTTATAGCTTTCTCATGTCATTTAATTCACCATCCTCCTCTTTTAAAAGTTCCACAAGGCCTCAGATACTTGCATGAACTATAAAGAAAGAAAGAAAGATAAATGTGTCAGTGATGCAGGTGTTTGTCTCTGAATTGCACAGGCCACTGAAAAAGACAAACCTGTGTGATTAGATATTTACTGAAACGCACTCAGGCCTCATTGTACTCCCTCAGTCAAAAACAACAAAATATATAAATTATCTTTAAAGAACAAGAAGGAACATTTACATCCAGCTTGGAATATGCATTAATTTAGTGGAACTGGACCCTGATAAGGTGCTTAGTACATCTTGACACAGTTCCTCTAGAAAGCATGATAAGATGAAGTTCTCTCTCTCCATTTTGAGAGCCCTATAGTTGGTCGCCATTCTGCAAATGCTTTCATGAAAGGCAGAGCTGAGAAAAAGTGTGCCTCCAAGTTCAAGGTGATGTGTTCAAAAAAACATGATGTGGCCTATTTGGGTTTGAAGCTGGCCTATTTTTACACTGTGCAGTTTGTCACGGAAAGGGTGCAAATTTAAATGCTGGATGATGATGATGATGATGATGATGGGACTTCAGTTCCACTGCATGAGAGGAAAACATTTGATGTAAACAACAAAAGCATGGTACGTGTGGGGGATTATGACAGGATTACAGTAGTAATAATCTGAGATTAGGAATAGGAGGCTAGTATTAGAAGGTGCCAGCAACTAGGCACCAGTGTCTGGAATCCACTCCACCAGACATCTCTTAGAAAAGCCAAAGAGATGCATGCCAAATGGTAGAAATAAACTGTTGCGATGGCATTATGTACTGTACAGAAAAATGTACTGTACGTATTGTACATACCCGCGAAGGAAACAGGAGCTGCACTTTACAAGAATCCTGCTCCTTTTATAACAAATGTATTCAATAAGATCCCCCGAGATCTAATTGAGTCAAAGGAAATATGTGGATGCTGCAGATGGGATGACATTATTGTATTTTTCCTCCATCTTAATGAAACCTGATTCTCCAGAGAGGTTTTCGACTAGCTTTTTATAGCAGCCCCTCAAGCTTAATGGTAATGCATGTTGCATAGTGGGCTTGTCTATATGTATGGCAAAATAGGTCGCATATCACATTATGCATACAAACCTCTTTTAAGCACTGTTTAATAGAGCATACACTGCTCTGGTGCCAAGTTGCCTTGAAATTGCTATGGATACAAGGATTAAATCGGATTTCATGAATGGGATGTTTCTTAACACTCACTATGAATAATATTTTTGGATTGTGCAGCTGCTGGAGCAATAATGAATAGATTGATAATTAGGCTAGCCCCCACCCCATCCCTGTGCCTCTATGCTATGGCAAACAGTACTTGACAACGGCCCCCCTACCTTTCCCCTCAAGTGTAGAGGCCTCGCCCTGCAAGTCCAGCACAACAAAAGAAGATAGGCTCCCCCTCCCCCAGGGAAACAACAGCCCAGCACAAAGGGGAACATGACCTGTGACCCTGGGGAAAAGCAAGACAGCAAGAAAAACTGCATTTTAACCATCTCACTTTTGATTGGAAGAGATTTATGGACCCATCAGCAATGTAAGACAATAAACAAGCTGGAAACAGTCTTATTTGTGTAATCCAATAAAAAAAAGACAATTTAGCCTCCTGAGAAATTATGGAAACAGGAGCAGCATTATTAATCTTGATGGTAATGACCTGGGTACTATATTTAAATATTTTAAATGGCTCTCTAATCAGGATCATTAGATCCCTGACTCATCCACAGGCTAACCTCCCTTCACAATAAAGCTGGACAGGATCTAATTCTTTTATTTTTGAAAAGGCTGCAGAATGTCAGTCAATATAAGAATATGATGATGAGGCAGCAGCAGATAAAACATCATGAACTACAAATAGGTCAGTAAACTCTCTATAGAACACCACGTGCTAGTCCCTATAGGGACATTACAGTAATTTTACATGAGGTAAAAGCGATGTGAGGCTTGCTGAGCAGCAGCAGCAGGCAGCATGGTTTCAGACTTTTGTTGAAGAGGCCACGCCTCTGGTTTGCTGCAGCTCGGTGTGCAGTGTGACAGCGGCTTGCCTGAATTTATTTCAGTCGGGGGACGAGAGAGAAATTAGGAGGAAGGAATAAGGCGGATATCGGTGGCCTCTCTCTCCCTCTCTCTCATGCAGTTTTGAAGAAGACGCCCCCTCCCTGCACCTGTTCTGCTTCGTCTTGTCGCCGTCTCGCCGGAGTTGAGCGGACGTCGCTTCTCATTGTTAGATAGACGTTGTTTTGAGCATGACTTCGACGTACAACCTGGATTTCCACCCTCTTGCCGAAAGTCGGTTAATGACTTCGAGCGACACAATGTAAGTAATCCAACTATCGTTATCCGCTGCGTTACCACCTCTCCCCGCCAGCAACGCAAACATTTGAGGGTGTTTTTTTAAAGAGATTAAGCAAACACAGTTCAGGGCGAGTTGGGAGTTAGCTAACGTTAGCTTAACTGGCAACTGGGATGCTAACATTGCTAATCGTACGAACAGTGACGGTACGCTCACCTGGAGTTGAAGTAGTTTGTGTAACTTGGATAATAAGGGATGTAACCACAACAGAAGTCGGTTGAGCAAACGTTACACCACCCCTGACTACGGCTGAGCACACACTTTCTGTGCTAACACGTTACTCGAAGTGACTGGAAGAAAACGCAATTAGCTAGCGACGGTATCAGATACTAGGCACGCTACAATAGCCAAGTGACATGTGCTTCCGGAGATCACACGTTTCGGTATCAGTCCAGAAAAACAGCAGCGAATAGCTTTTAAAAACAACAATACAGGATGTGTATTTGTATTACTTTACTTGTACAAACACGGCATCACCTTCTTGTTTGGTGCTTTAGTTAGTTGCCTCTGAACAAGTTTACGTTGACGTGTGCTCGATCGAAACGGTAACGGTAGGTGTTAAAACAGTCCACTTATCAACGGGTTAAAGGGAAGTGCGTTGAGTAGAGTTGCCATGTTAAGTTGACGTGAAGTTTGCGAATAATATATTTTTGTTGCCACCTAATATCGGTTTGTTCTTTCAGGTTTATTCGCTAAATCTCAACAGCGCAAGTGAAGCTTGTTTGTAGGCAGCACTCAGCTCGGCTTGCCTGGCGCACTCCCAGTCCCTCCCCGTCTCTCGTCTGCTAGCCATCGAGCTAGCTAACATCGCTAGCTGCAGCTCATAGGCACTGGTGCCCCCGTCCATGTTGAATGTAGAGTGCTTACTTAACGGCAGAAAACACGTGGTTTGCTACATTATTGAGCCATTAATGGAAATCTTGTGACAGGGCATGTAAACAAGGGAGAAAAGACATTCGCCAAGCACAGAGGTCCATATTATAACCCTGTCCTCCCTACATAACAGCTAATCCTGTTTGACAAAAACATTTACAAAACCACAGCTTGCTTTTACAAGACTGTTTAAAATTTAAATGTTTGCACTTTCAGGAGTGCTATCTTTATTTTGCAGCAAACTGGGCCCGGCCCTTTTGATTTCACGTTCTTGCACTTCATGTCACGATCAAACTGTTATTTTGTAAGGGTGTTTCTTCAAACCATTTTTTAGTAGTTTTGTCATTAAATTATATCTGTCGGGTTGGTATGATTGACTGCAAGATCAGATCTTGACCTGTTTTTGTGATCTGTTACCCCCTTTTTTTCCTACTGACTGTGAAACATTTAACAGAAAAACTATTGGACAACTTGGGACACTCCCAAGTTCCAACTTGCCAAATGTGAGGATTTGCTGCTTTCTTTTGTCTAATGTGACATTCAATTGTATATGTTAAGGTTTATGAATGTTAGTTGGACAAAACTAGCAATTTGAAGACGTAACCTTGGGCTTTAGGACACTTAACTATTTTGTAATGTTTTGTAGACCAAACAGTTAGTCGATTAATTGAGAAAATAATTGGCCGATTAATTGTTAATGGAAATAATTTGTTGTAGCCCTACTTTTTGATTATAATTCCACATTTTTGAAGGATATTATTTTGAAGAATATCTCATTTGTGGGACGTAGGGACAGTGAGGTGGTGATTAGATTGTGCCCCAGCTGTATTTGATTGATTTATCCCTGTGATTGTTGACAGTGAGAGTGACTATCAGGGCTTAAGCGTGACCCTTTGGCAGCCAACACAGCCGTAGTGCTATGTCAGTAAGCTAAGTGTCACAGTGATCCCTTTTGTTGTGGCCGGGGAGCTGTTGATCTGTGCGAAGTGTAGGATCTTGGCACAGGGTCCAGGGGCTGCTCGGGCCAGCTGTTCTGTTCTCTCCCCCTCACTGTGAGGGTGGCGGCGGCAGCGGTGGTGGGAGAGTGCCATGCAGCCAGATGTTGAAGGCCAAGTGTAGGAGGGCTCTGATCTGGGCCGTCACCTGTTTCTCTGCTCCTGCTGCTACCTTGGCGCAGCGATAATTACAAGACTGGCGGTCCTGGAGCTGCACGCACAGCCTTGGAGCGCTCATAATCACGTCCCCTATGTGGGTTGGTGTCGTCGAAGGTTGAGCAAATTCCTCCTCGAGCTTCGCAAACAAAAGATATTGTAGGACAGGGTTACATAAGACCAGATGCACCCACCGTGTCCATGAAATTATCAGTACTGTGTGGCTGTTGAGTTATTAACAAAGTCTACACGAGAGATATGTTACAGCAGCAAAGATAAGTATGGTATGTCTGAGCGTATGATTCTAAAATTGGATATCAATTAGCATAATGCTTTCAAGATTATGCACTGTTCAGGTCAGCATGCTTGTGACCTAGAAGTCAGTGTCTGTAGTCCACATGAAGTGGAATCAGCCGTTTGGTTGAAAAAGCTCTTCTTGAGTGGGCAAGTCAAGAGTGGCAGTAATGGATTGGATTGAGGGGATGTGACAACAAGAGAAAACCTCTCTTTTGGATTGATGTCTTTGTGGAGCAGAACGCTTCTGTGCACAGTTGTAGGCTGTGTCAGAAATCACTAATTATTTATAGTGTACTAAATTGGGGCTGCAACCAACTAAGTCTATAAAATGTCAAAAGACTTTTGAAAAATGCTCATCACAATTTTCCGGAGCCCAAAGTGTCGTCTTCAAATTGCTTCTTTTGCCAACCAACAGTCCAAATATAAATGACAGTAAATTACATTTTTGCTTGAAAAATGACTGAAACTATTAATCAATTATCAAAATAGTTGGCAATTAATTTTCTTTCGGTCAATTAATCGACTAATCGTTGCAGCTCTATACTATATAAACGTCCACAATTTTATTTGAGCGTGAATATTATGCATTGTATATTGATTCAGGATTAGCTCAGCGCTACTTCACACATTTTGTTGCTCTGATTGGTTGTAGGTCTATACAATTGCGTCCAGAGGCATTTTGTTCTGCGTCCGTTGATGACGCCCCTTGGGAATTGAAAATGAACTGAGAGGTTCCAGACTAATCTGCATTTGCGAATTGGTCTGGTGATGTCAGGCTAGTGTAAACGACTTGGTATCTATAATAAAGGATATACTGAATGGGTGATTTTGGCCACAGCCATAGAAAAATCTGCTGTATTTGTAAGCATAAACTGAGAGCAAACAACTACATGTTTAATAAGGGGAGTTTTGTATTAATTAAAGATCTTCTGTTGCCTATCACAGGTTAGGTTAGGATAATGGATGATCGAGTAAGTCATGGCAGTAAGCACACTCTGTCAAAGTAATCAGGTGTAATTGCTGCTTTTAGTGAGCTGTTTGTCTCTTAATTTGAGATGCATTTGTAAGGCTCCTGCCTGTGACGGTAAGCTCCACCTGAAGATTTAAATTCACGCTCCATCTGACACTGACAGACGTGTGAGCAGAGTTTATTTAGTTTGGTATTTGACTGTTTGTTCACACGAGCTTTACTTTAGCAACGTCATCCATAACCGGCAGGGACACTTGGTGTGATTATGGAGCTAATAGGGCTGGCCTTGTCATCAGATGCTGGCCGTCTGTTAACATGCAGCCCATTCAGAGGCTGATTGAACATGTCTGTCTTCATCAGGGAAAATGCAACAATGAAATTAGGCCATATTGATCTGAATTGGAGTTAATGCCAGGAGGAAAATATTTTAATAACGTCTCATCAGAACCACAAAGTGCTGATTAGGGTCGACCACTTGGTATGGAAATTATATAACGCACAGTCCTCCTGTTTCTGCTTTCTGCCCTCAAGCAATGTCAACTGTTGGTTGTCATTTGTTTGTTTTTTCAAACCTGGTCCACGAGTCTTGAGTCTTGCTCGGGGGTCCTACAGCAAACGTTCTGGAAATCCTCCTGCTGTTTTCTGTGACCAGTTTTTAAGTTACAGCTTCAAGTCTGTCAGGAGGATATTTTTATACCAAGCTCATGAAACCTTATTCAACCTGTCAAAAAATAATTTGCCTCTTTTTGTAGTTGTGGAGAAAATAGATGGAGCTAGAAGAGGGAGCCTTTATGTTCTACTTGACAGCTGTCAAAGATATTACCAAGGCATTAGAGGCTTTCTGTGTCTTGTTGAATCAGCTTATAAGGCCATTGGTTTCCTTAAAGAAAAAGCAACTCATGATTTCTTTGAGGGTATTACTAGCAAACAGCTGTTTCAGCTGACTGATTTTCCTCTTTTCTCAGAAGCATTACATGTGTCCATGTGAACTTTGACTGTTTTTATCCCCAATAAAGCATGACAGCAGTGTGCTGCTGGTTGCCAAAACAGCCCAAGGCAAAGGAGTTTTAGTCTATTACTCAAAACAGGGACTCGAGACTCAGCATTATATGTAACATTGCCCTAACAAGACTTGTTTGATCAATAATTTAATCAAAGCAACACTGTGATAGTTTAATTGACCTTGCAAGTGCCAAATGACATTAATAAATGATAGTAATGATAAAAATACATTTATAGCAGGGGTTTTTAATAATGTGACCACAATTAATGAGGAGGAGTGAGGTTGCTTTCCATCAGCAGTGATGACCAAACAAAATCATGTGACGTGTTGCTGCTGTGACCCCTGATGGTTTAGGGATGAGTAACGTCCAAACACACAATGCTGAGTTTTCAAAATCATGTGCATCGCTAGTAGGCAAATTGGCTGGCTTTCTATTATGGGCCCAGCAAAGGTGTCGCTGGCATACTTGCGCGGTCAGAGCTCACCCACAGGACAGACACATGGTCCAGATAAATCACCTGTTTTTATGGGTGGTGCAGCAGTAAGCATGCAACTGTCGTGGCTCTGGCTCTGAATGACTCGTCAGCTGCTGCAGGGCGTCTTGGAGCATGATGAGCTGCCACATCGCAAGGCTGTTTGTGGAAGCTCAGCAAAAGACTACGTCTCTGGGAGCACTCTGCTGGGTGGTGTAGGGAGCAGAGTTGGGCAGTATTGACAATCAATCATCGTATTTTTGATTCAGTACCCTTATCAATAATGTGCCAACATTTTTTATGTCTGTTTGTGCTTTTATATAATAATTTGAAATATTACAGTGTTCAAGCAGATAGCAGTCTTTGCTGTTGATTTCACTCAGCTAGAACATTAAAAACATTTGCCTTTTAACTGTAATGCAGGTTTTTGGTTCACCCAATAATAAATATTTTCTCACCTACCCCCAGTGGTATAAAGCCATGCAGATAGCATTGGCTTAAAAATCTTTGTGAAAAATATACATTTAAAAGAGTACAAACAGTAACGCGTCTTTACTGAAACAATGTCCTGGTTACTCTGACCTCACTGAATCCACTGTCAACAGTTTTTATTTAAACTAATTCTACTGAAGAAGTTGCTCTAGGGAAAACCGTTGACAGTGTTGTTTAAGGTGTATGCATGCCAGCAGCTTTGTATTGGCATAATGCTGCTGCTGTATTGACATAACATTTATGCAACTTAAACACCTTGACACTCCAGTTCCACTGAAAGATACTACTTTACATCAGCAGGTGCCACTTAAAATGGACTACTGGCAGATACTGATCCTCATAGGCAGCTGTCTCCTTTGTGGTAGCTAAGCTAGCAGGGCTAGCCATAGTTAATTACTAGTCCTTTGTTTTAAAGGAATAGTTCAACATTTTGGGAAATGCGCTTATTTGGTTTCTTGCAGAGTAGCCGGACTATTTCTTGGCCATGTGCAATAACTTTAGAGGTGCTGATAGATGGATTTTGTAACCTTTGGACATAGCCAGGCTAGCCGTTTCCCCCTATTTCCAGTCTTTGTGTTAAGTTAAGCCAACTGGCTGCTTATAGTACGGATATGAGAGTGGTATCGATCTTCTCATCTAACTCTGCAAACAACCAAATAAGCTAATTCCCCAAAATGTCAAACTATTTCTTTAAGGCTGGCACAACAGCATGGTTGCTTTTTTAACTTGAAATGCTTCCAAAGCTTGTATAATTTCTGGCATTTATTCACCTTCCTGTCTGTTATTGCTCTTTTCTCTTTCTTTCAGTTTCAACTCAAGTGGTCAATACAGCTTAGTGTGACAGTGCTTACCGTCCACTGTACAATATTGTTCCATGATTTAATACTTTGAGGCAGACAATTTGAATCAATCATTGCTTTAGTAGTTTCTTGAGTAATATAAATGTATGACATAGACATTTTTGCAGTAATTAAAACTGTCATTTTTGTGGGGGTGGGTAGCAAGGCCAAATAATGTATTATTGCAGTTACAATCTCTTAAGCTGAAAAGCCGATGCACAGCTGCAGGGGGCTTGAGAGTTTAATGAATGTGAAAGAGACATTGTGTTGATTTTGAGCCTCCATGTTTTCAAATGCTGTGACACATCCAGTTTTTCGAGTGAGGTTTGCTGTTTCTACAGCGAGATTTCATCAAAGGGGCCCTCAGCAAAATGGCGCCGGAGTGCCACTGGCAAAACTGGATAAATGGTGTCACCCACCAGTGCTGTAGCCTTAGCAGACGTAGCCTCCGATGTGTTCCAAAGCATCTCTCTGACTTGGCCCATTGTGCTGTAGAGGAACGGTGAATAGTGTTCTCCAGCATGGGGGAACAATATGTGATTGTTCCCCTGCTGTGGCGAAGAAGCCGTAGGTTACTCTCTGTACCATCGCCAAAGCGCCTGAGGAGGAGATGTACCGCAAAATCTCTGTCTGTTACCCAGCGATTCTTGGAGGTTTAGAGCTCTGCAGTGCTGTGTGCGTTTAGCTGTCGGAGCTGGTGGGAGGGGGGCCCTCACCCCTTTTTGGTGGAGAGAGGCTTTTGTTTCACTAGAGCTTATTTTTTTCTGTTTTTATATGTCATCATTCGAATGTATTGACAGCCCCCAGGAAGCAACAACATTCTTACTGAGGTGTGGAGTTGGATTTCAGAAGAACAAGAACCGAAGTGTGATTTGTTAGCATGTCGTTTAAGTCCCTCAAGGAGTTTGGTGTTTCTGCGGAACGGCTGGGCTCAATTTGTAAGAGATGGATGGCCCGCGTCCAAAGGTCTGTGTGTAAAATTGTTTTCACATTAGTGTATATTTCTGTCAATCTCGCTTTTACAATGTTGTTTTAAGAGTTTTGGTACAGTGTGTGTGTGCCAGACTAATATCTTTTGTTCCATAGTCTACACTTTTTGTGTCGTACTTGTGGTCCTTGGCCCTTCTTGATCCTCTGTTGTACTACAATGTGTATGGGGAGTGATGCTTTACACTTAACATGATTTCTCTGCCTTGACACCCGCGGATGGCTGTAGCTCCGATCTCATTCTTGGTTTCCAGCACCGCCTCTACCCCTGTCAGGAAATGTTTGTGTGTGAGTGAGACAAAGGTGCTGTAGTCGTAGGTACACTGGTGGGTATTGATTCTCTGTCCCTAAGGCTTGCCTCAAAGGAAAATGGCACACTTTAGTATTTCACTCATCTCCATCATTGTGCTACTACCCCGACCATCCAGATTGTTTGCTTGATATGTTGTTGACTATGCAGTTCAGAGTTGTTACACCATCCATTATTGTAAACAGTATATTGTTTCAGCATCTACTTCAGTGTACACTTACACAAATGGTCACACTGCAAAGGATTTAATGCTCTATAAACTAGGGTGCAATATTCAAATAGAAGGAGCTGCAATTTTTTGATAAAGGTAAAATGTGTCACAACATACCATCATAAATGAAACATTGTGGTGCTACACAGATGCCCCGGCCTACAAATCATATTCTTCAGACGTATTCAGTGAAAATGAAATACAAAAATTCCCAGTAAAATCGGGACTCATATCGCAATGTCTGTCAAAATAATGTCAATATGATTTTATTTTATTTTTTATTTTTTTTAACCTATCGTTCAACCCTTCTATAAACAATTTGCCGCCTTGGTAGAAATTTTGAAATATATACAAATGATCAAAGCACATTAGTTTTTCATAACTAATCTTAAAGACACAAAGTCTAGCCCATCTAATAAATCACAATTTAGCCTGATTTCAGTGTGTTGTGGTTATTCTGAGCAGGCCTATTCTTTTAGCAAACAAGCTAATAACAATCTTGTTAAAACTGTCAAAAATAATTGATGAGAAAAATTGCATCAGCTATTAAGTATTTGGGTTTTTTAAATGATTATATGGAGCTTTATCAGTTTTTCTGCAGAAATTAAAATTGTCATTCTTTTAACTGATATTATGTCACAGTTGTTTTATAATGGCTATGAATCTGCCTTCCAAAACAATAAGTTTTATTTTGTTGATTGAACTGTTTTTGGAAACATAAACATTATAAATCTTTCCGACAATAATTTGGAACAGCACGTTACTAACAAAGTATTTGGCAGTGTGTGTGGCAAAAACAATGCAGTTTGTTAAAATGAAATGATGATTAACAACACGTGTTAAAGAATGGTTGTCTGAACACCCATCTGCAAAGACTGACAAATCTTATTTTCTAAATGTGAATTGTTATTAAGTATAAAAGCAAGACCATGCATTTTACAAAGGTAATTGGTAAACTAAAGCAGTTAAACTACTGAAACTGAGACAAAAACTGAACACATTTGTGTATCTCTATTGATAACCTGGACTAACCAAATAGTCCTGACCCACTCTGGAGTAGAACTGGTTCTACGTATTTTTGTGACCTCTTAATTTAGTAAACTCCGTAACACACTTTGGTGTTTTTACCCGCTGACAGACCTACGTTACTTAGCATTGCATTTTTTCAGATCCGCTGAAACTACTTGTTTGCAGCATTATTGTGACTATTATCATCTAAAATGGATGAAATGGAACAATATCATCTTGTCGTAGCAGATCATTTCCCCATTTACCAAGTTAAAACTGTCTTTTTCTAATTGGAAAGGCTGCCCTTTAGTCACATGCTAGACATTTGAAAAACTATAGACTGTTCTACTAAAGTGACATAATCATATTCACATTAATAACATTTGTTTCTCAAATACCATGTTGCTAACCTCCAGTTTTGATACGATATTGCACTAAAGCGTAAGACCCAAAGTATTGTCACATTGTTTTTGATATCAAGGTGTTGAGTCATCCGCTAATCCTTGTTGCCGAATTGGTCCGCCCCCAGTGAACTTCATGATCACCAATTCAAACTTAAGAAATTAGTTTTGTTTAGATCCTAGTTTACTTATAACAGCTTTTTTTATTTTTGTTTTTTTACTCCTCTTAGCAACGGCAACGGCAGCAAGATGAACGGGTCGCTGGAGCACTTGGACCAGCCAGACCCAGACTCCATCAAGATGTTTGTGGGACAGATCCCGCGCTCCTGGTCAGAAACAGAACTAAAAGAGCTTTTTGAGCCCTTCGGAGCTGTGCACCAGATCAACATCCTCCGTGATCGCACCCAGAATCCCCCTCAGAGCAAAGGTAAGACCGGGGCACGAAATTATTTGAGATTGTTTGTTCAGACATGCTACAGAGGTTGTTGAATGCTAGACTGTTGAAAATATTTTGCCAGTAATTTAGGTCTTTTGAATATAGTGTCACGTTATTAGTTGATTAATCAGTTGGATTTACCGATTAACACACAATACACAATTGATAATCCATTATTTTGTACAGTTGCTTGCCTCTTACCATTTCATTTTATAGGAAGAAAAGATCGTATGTAAGCAGTTTAAAGACATTTTAGGGTCTATAACTTGTCATGGAATGTTGTAATTCTTTTCATATTATAGAGTAAATGATGTTTAATTTAAGACATAAATTGTTAAATAATAAAATTAATTGTTATTTATATAAATTGGCACATCTAAATGTTGGTTACCTTCCAGTGGCCAGAAGCACAGGGAAACTTAGATCATTATATGGCCACCGTTGTCCTCTACCTGTATTTGCCTGGCTTTAAATGGTCAAACCCAAAACCCTGTTATTGCCATATCATCTACCATCAGATTTCAGCACAATCTTCTTAGGCAGCGCACAGCATTGCTTGTCTGCGCACGCAATGCAGCTGTGTTTGTGCTTACAGGTGAGATGATTCAATAGTCTTTTGTTTCAGGGTTAAAAAATAACACCTTTTTTTTCATAACCCTGCATTATATAAATATTTTTTCTTTTTACTTTACCATGCTGGTTTAAAAGCAGCATTGTATGAAGGAAGTGTTACTCAACTGCAATTTTCTATTAAGACATCTATCGATGCACTCACTGTAGAAATGGTGCTCGAGTTGAGCGATTCAGTTTAGGTTGCAATTAGAGGAGACGGTGAAGTGGAAGCCTGCTGTCTGCAGAGAGCTGCAAAGTGCCACTGGAAGTGCTCAGTCTCCCGTAACTAACTGCAGGTGAATAAAGTAAACGACAGTTTCCCTGATGTAACTGTCCTAGGTTTACAACGGCACCCAAATTTCAATTCCATTGATGGTTGGATGACTCACTATGGCTAAAGGCACTAATCCACTCTTGGGTTTTAATGTGCTGAGACCCCGTCTGATGCTGGACTCTATGTCTAAATGGAGCCCGTTTTGCACTACCAGTGGTTTCATGGCCACACCAAGCCAGACCAAGCTGTTCTGAGCTGTAAAGGTCTCTGGCCAAGCGTTGACAGTAGTTTTTGAGGTGTGTCCAGAACCAGTGGCATTATTCAGCCCTTAAAAGCTGCTGTTCCACTGATTTGAGTCTGTAAAATTGTTGGAGGCAGTCTGAGAGAGAGAGAGTGTTGCCTATCTGGCGGTTCAGCCTGGTGAATCAGTGAATTTACCCATTTAGTGCAGTCTATCCTTATTTTTTTCCCCCGCCCCATTCCTCTTTTCCAAGTGAAAGACATGCTGACAACAACGCTATTACTTGGAGATGGACATCTTGCCTTTCTTGCGTTCATAGTTTCCCTTTTGGCCTTTTTTTCCCCCCAGCATCCATTCAAACATCAATCATGCAGCAGTATATTACAAAGAACAACATGACGAGTCTGTGTTTTCTTGTCACATGCAAAAAATGTGTCTGTTAACTGATTAGCAGTATAATTTGCTTAATCTTCCTGGAATGCACATGAAGGAACCTCTAGTTCCTGATTTTAGTTCTCAATTTAGTTCCTAGGGCTCCTCACTTCACTGACTATTTGGTCAAAAAGAGCCTTTAGTGTGTCAAGGCCACCAGGGCAGCTGTGGATTCACATGATCTTTTTTACAAAGACGTGCACACATCTCACGTCACCAGATAAGCCCGAGTGTGTTCGAAGGTATACCAGAAAATCTCCAGGGTGCTTATTATGCTGTGTGTATATAGATATACCGCAAACACTGTGCAGTTCATTGGGAGGCTGAAGAGTTCAAAGCCCCCTTTTTTTAGCAGAGCCCTCCCCTGTTCTATGTGGAGTGTCAGCTGTGATGTCCTATTGACATGTTAATGCAATGTTAATGTATTCTAATAGATAATCCGGCCTGATCACAGCGGTCTTTGGCTCACCCAGCCTGTGTGAGGTGAATATGTTGCAGCGGCACCCCCACGCCCATCAATTTCACTGTCATCCTCCTTTCCCAGTACTCGTACTCCTACTGGGAGAAGTGGGGGCACTTATCAAAGCACGACAGCCTGATGATATCTGCCTTATGTTTATTTGCATAGCAGATAATGCACCCTTCAGCCCCTTCTTCTGTCGTCAATCTCGCTTTTGTTTGATTTGTTCGTTGAAATTGCTGTAATCCCACTTCCATTTTGGTTGTTTACTTTGCCACGGATCTATTGAGGAGCCATCAGATTTGCGATGGTTTATAGGTCACGTCTACTGCAGGTCATGAAAAAATCATCTGATAACCATCACGCCCCTCTGGATGGTTTATTTAGCTCCAGTAAATCGGAGGCAGGGCTAAGCAGCAGAGAAAAAGAGAGCTCAGCTGGTTGTGAGAGAGAAGAGAGCAGCTCGATGCATATTAGAGTTCAACAGCCCTCCCCGCGGCCTGGGAGCTCCAGTAACAGCATAATACACACTATGTAGGTCAGAGACGCTGCAGTGCTCCACTTCCCCAGCCCAGTGAAACTGACAGGCTGGAACGCCACTGGCGGTCTGCTGGGACGGAAGGATGAGAGGCTTTTTTTCCCTCCCCCGCTCTTCTTTTCTTCATACCCCTCCCCCACCACCTCTTTCCTCCCCTGATTCCTCTTCCTTGCTCTCACTCCTGCTCCCTCTTGTCTCTTTGTTGTTTTCATGCCTCCTGTATGCATGTTTGTATGTGATTGGATTCTTATGTAATGCAGCACCACTCTCTCTGATGTGTTGCTGTGCCTCGGCTTGCCCGGGCTGTGCTGACCTGTGGACTGTGCATCAGTGCCTCCTGATAGCTATCTAACCCTGTGGTCATCTCTATGGCCATGTCGCTCAACAGCCTTCAACTATTTCATTACTCCACTGTCCTCGCTGCGAGCTCCTACATGAGCTGTGTTCACCATCTAACAGTTGGTGCTAAGAATATCCTGTCACATGTTTCTAACATGTGATACACGAAGAACACATTCTCATCCGTTTAGCTTCTCTCCTGCTCTGCAGCAGTCGTGATATTGCGTTTACTGTCTGTATGCGCTGCCTTTTTAATGCTGTTTTTGTCTCCTTCTCCCCCCTCCCATTGTTTGTCCCTGTTTTTCCCTCTCTCTGCAGGATGCTGTTTTGTAACTTTTTATACAAGAAAAGCTGCACTGGAGGCCCAGAATGCACTGCACAACATAAAGACCTTAAGTGGGGTGAGTAAGCACAGTATGGGCTGCTTTTAGCTGCTTGAGCCCCTCTACATCCCTGGTGCAGGCTGTGAGCTGTGTGCTGGCCGATAATGAGCTCTCGGCTCACTGAGCGCCTGTCTGGCCTGAGAAATATCTCAGCCCCCACTATGTACACCTCACTAAAGACTGCTCTGAACCTCAGCACACTGAATTGATACGCCAGCTGACCCAACACACATGCAGGTATCAGGTAAAGTGTGCTTGACCAGGCAGCAGGTTATTCACTGAGGCACAGGACCTGATTGCCACAAAGTGGAACAAATTATTAATGCTTGTCTTCATGAATCATTGATGCACATCTACATTTTTATTTTTCAAAGTTGGGAGGTATAAAAGGAGGTCTTTTTAACAATGAAGCCTGGTTAGCGTGTGTGTGGTCTCTTAATTCCTTACTTGATTTATCTAAAGAGAGTAAAGCCCAGTCAACTGGAATAAGTGCAATTGCTTGTTAAACCTCTACAAATCTGCCCTGCCTATATGCCACTCTAAATGACTATCCTTCCAATCAATTAAATCTATACCAAACAACTCCAGCCGTCGATTAAATCAATAGCCCAGTCTATTGGAAAAGGAGCCGTTGTCAGTGAGGTTACAGGTAAATATCGAACCGGGTTGATAAATGAGTGTAGCCGGCTGAGTATACAGGCCTAGCTCTCTTCACTGGAGGACTATCAATCAGCCAGACATTTCAAATAAAGTGTGGTCTAACAGCTCAGCTCTCGAATCCCAATACCCGGTCATACTGTTACTGGCACTGACTGCAGGTGACTGAGTTTGGTTTGCGTGACAGTGGAAAAGCTTGTTTCCCTGTTCCCGTTGTCTCTCCCTTCTGTGCCTCGCTCTCCTTGGTCAGTGACGCTAGCCAGTACCCATACTGAGCAGGCCATCTGTCTGCTTCTCTTTAGTGCTTGTCAAAAAACAAACCCACCACTTTTCAGAAGTAGACTACAACCTGCTCATGCATCTCACGGCTAGATTTCTTTCCTCTCTTTTGCATCACATGGCAGGTAAATGTACTAAAAATATATTCATTTGGAAGTTCTGTGAGTCGCCTTGGACAAAAGTGTTAATTAAATGGCTTGAAATGACAGATCCGCTAGCAGTTGTTCTGCATCCACTTTGTCACATAAAGAACACAGCTTGAGAAAGCATGTTCAGAGATGTTCGGCTGACTCAAATTAGATTTTTCACACCTCTGATTCGCCACACCTTGTTCTGTTTGTGCGTGATATAATGCTGTATAGCGGCTTAAAGAAATGTACGATCTCAAAAACTAAAACTCACTGTACATTTGAAAGCAATACAGAACTGGCTTGCTTGTCAACCATCTCCGTAAAATTGTTGTAAAGAAGATGAGGGATGTTGACAGGAAGAATCGGTAAGTTCAATCACGAGTCTACAATACAGCGAGAAGTGAAATTGGATACTGGAGAATTTGATCCCCGCCATTAACTCACACACTCCTCCTGAATCTGGCAGTAGTGAGGGATGATGGTCTTAGAGTGAGAGAACAAAACAAGAGGCAGATTGAAATGCTTTAAAATGGGGGGGTGAGTGTGAAGATATGAGACTCTTGTGATGAGAGATAACGAGGCCAAGCACCTGCAGAGTTTATAATGGTGACAGGTGTGGTGTTAACCATTTCTCTACTCTTTTTTTTTTTTTTACAGATGCATCATCCTATCCAGATGAAACCCGCTGACAGTGAGAAAACAAGTGGTAAGTGGATTCATGTGAAATGATGGGAGGTTACAGAGATGATGTCTGTTGAGGAAAAACCTTAGAAGAGCAAGATTTAGCAAAGACAAATGGGGTGTGAGATCTTAAAAGATGGCAGGGGCTGGTCTGTGTCTTTATTCAATGCCAAAATGATGGCATGAGAATGACTTAGTTCAGGGAATGTACAGCAATACACAATTTCTATATGGTGTCAGGGGTTAGGAGGATGAAGGGCTTTAAAAGGCACCATGGGGAGAAGAGTAGAGCAGGTACAGAGGATCTGGAGGAGAGCAAATGGATGATATAGTCATCTGTGTAGAGAAATAGACACTGAGGAAAACAAAGCTGCAAGTTGCCGAGATTTGTACAAGAGGCTGGCACCTTGTGAGAGGAAGAGGCAGAAAATGTGGCAGCGTGACAAGGAGAGAGCTTGAAAAAGAGAGGTGCATGATTTAGCGCCTGATGTAACTGCTGCTTTCATAGCTCCATAATTGTTTGGGTTTAACTGAATAGCTGTTCTCTTTTCATCCTTCTGCAGCGGTAGAAGACAGAAAACTCTTCATCGGAATGGTTTCAAAGAAATATGGCGAGAACGAGATCAGAATTATGTTCTCGTCTTTCGGCCAGATCGAAGAGTGCCGAATTCTCCGGGGACCAGATGGTCAGAGCAGAGGTAGGTGTGCTTTCTACATAGGCTCAGTGTTCTTGGCCTCACAGCCGCCACCTTCAGCTTAGCCGGGTACATATTCTCATCAAGTATTTATACAGGCCCCTCCTTACTTCTTCATTTCAACCCCCTCCACCCCCAAATCAAGTGCTATTCACCTCCAGTAGCACCCATTGCATCGCCATAGTCTATCCTCCCGTCACTGTTAAGCTCAGCCTCCACATCTCACAGTGAAGGGCCACTGCACTTGCTGTCCGGCACAATGGCCCGTCGCCTTGGCAACCGCTGGCTGCTGGTGTTCGTGGGCTCAGCTGGCAGGCGGCTCGGCTCAGCTCCTCCTCTACCGCCTCCTTCATCACACTCTACAAAGGCTGGAATTAGCCTGTAGTCGCATCTCCTACATAGCTCTCTGCTGCATAAAGCCTCAGATTGCAGGCAGCACGAGGCTCTTGTGTTGATGTATGCGATAAAACCTCATAGCAGAGACAGTTGGTCATGAATTTCTGCTCTTTTTCTAGTAAATGTACGCAGCGTAACCACAATTTGAAATGGAACTCGATACCCTTTGATGTTAGCAGATCTTACATATTTTAGTAAATCAAAGCCTTTCAGTGTTTATTTATGTGTGCATTTTATGTGTGTATAATCACGTTGACTGTTTCACCATGACACCACATAGTCAAGCCTCTTTGGGTGGCAATTTAATCCGTTGATCACTGTGCTCATGTGACACGTGTTACTGTTCTCCTTGTTGTGTTTCTTTCTCCGTGTGCTAACCAGTGAGGGTGGTTCTGTGTGCTTGGGAGTTGCCATTCTCTGTACTGTAATGTGTTTTTTTGGGGTTCATAACGAGTTGTCCAAACCTTTTGTCTTGTTTTGTTTCTTCTTGTCCCTCCCTCCCTCCCCCCCCTCTCCTATTGTTCCCCCCCTACAGGCTGTGCGTTTGTCACATTTGCTACCAGGGCAATGGCACAGAGTGCAATCAAAACCATGCATCACTCTCAGACTATGGAGGTACTGTACCCCTTAGCACCTATTTCTCATTTCCCCCCTTCCCCCCTCATACATTCTGCTGCCCCCTTGTGTTGGAAAGATGAAGAACATGCCCAAGCAGATGGCGTCCATTCATCACAGAGCATGAGTCATTTCCAAAACCACTCTTGCTAATTACAAAATTACATTGTCGTCTGCAAAATAATTGAATAAAACTTGAAACATTGCCTCTCACATAGCTGCTGAATCCGGAGCTAACAGGACACAACGAGAATTGCTGTCATCTCTAATTTTGGGCTGAACTAAATGCATCTCATTTATTGATTCTGATAATATTTTAGAGCCAAGCCATCACAGTCTGCCATAATCAATCTTTATTTTGGACCACAGGGAAAAGAGCCCACACCATCAAATATAGGTTAACAAAGAATTAACCTAGACTGGAGCAGCTATCCTATTAGATTTCTTCAAAAACTGGGTCCATGTCATCGTGTAGCCAATGGTGTCTTTGTGGAAGTGGAGCAGCAGTAATTTGACAGCTAGCAGGTCAGAGGCTCCCCAGTGAAGCATCAGACCAAGTCTAATTAGGAGCCCAACCAAACATAACACTCCTCCTACCAGATTAAACACAGGCCCCAGTGGTGGTGCCACCTATTTCCCCCCATATCATAACCTCCCCAATTCTCAGCTGCCATGGGAGGTGCTGCTGGTGCAGAAGCTATTTTCCCTGTCCAGCCTGGTCCCTGTATGGCTCTGAACTCTCAAAATACTTTTGCACCGCATGCCTCGTGTCCATGCGTCTGTCTGAACAGTATGTGACTGTCTGTTTGTGTGTATTGTAATGCATTTTTCTTGTTAATGTCTGCTGACATATTCTCGTTTGAATGTCTGTCTGGTTTTTTTAAGTGTTGTCTCCATCTGTTGTCTGCTTGTCTGTGGACTCAATTCAGCTCCTCAGAGTGCTAAAAAGATTCACTGTCTGCAGCATTGTCCTGTGCCCCCGTTGGAATGTGGCTCAGCTATGCATGGCAGATGTCCTCTGTGTGTTAGCTTTTGATATGAATGCAACAGGCATAAAAAACTGTCTTGAGCATAGATACCCCCCCCCCTGTTTTTTGAGAAATTCCTTGCAATGACTGTGTCCTTGCATCAGTAAATAAACTGTGGATTCTTCAGTCTGCTTCTGAATCTGTCTAATGTCTCTGACCCCTTCACTGCTTCAGGGCTGTTCCTCACCTTTGGTGGTGAAGTTTGCCGACACACAGAGAGATAAGGAGCAGCGGCGCCTGCAGCAGCAGCTAGTACAGCAGATTCAGCAGCTCAATAGCGCCTCCACCTGGGGAAACCTGGCCGGCCTGGGGACCCTCACACCGCAGTACCTGGCTGTAAGTGTTGCTCAAACACGCTGAGCTGCACAGTTACGCATAATTTTATTTCTGCAAAATGAATTAATAGTCTAGCAATATGTTGACTATATAGGTGCAGAGAAACAGAAAAAACAGAACTACCTGACAGTATGAATGAATACATATTAGGCAATACATTAGACATGTAAGAAATACAATGTTAAGTTTGTAATATATTAATTTCTGTAGATGGAGTCAGATAGCAGAGGTGATTAATCATAATTTCTGAGGATGTAGTTTGTGTTGGTGTATTTGTTGTTATATTGGGACGTGTTTAGGTTCATGTAGGAACAGACCACACAGTCACAAAGGCAGGATCTTTCTCAGGGATATGCTGTATTGAATTATATTGTCAGTTGATCCTGTCTTGTTTACCTGCTGTTTGTTTAAATGGCGACAGTGGACTGTACTGGATGGAAATGCAGCAGCCATTTTGTCTACATTATAGTCAGCCTCGTACAGCTCCAACCTTTTGGAGAAAAAAAAAAAGATTGGTATTGTTATTTAATTATCAAAGAGCTTAGCTTATCAAAGTCCTAATACATTTAAACAGTGTGATGGTGCAGAATGTGTGGCTTACAGTATAATTTGAAATACCACACAGAATTCAGACCTGATCTATAAACTGACTCTCTTTGGCTCAGAATAGGAATATCTTGTCTCACTCAGTTTGTGTTCTGGCTGAATTACACTGGCATGTGACCTGCATGTGCCTACTCTGATTCTGAGCCAATGAGCATGTGACTTAAACAGGGACATAACATGAACAGTTGAGCTGTTTGACTGAGCTGCTATTTCATCAATTTAAATATCACATACATCTTGAATAAAGGGAGTTTCTGTACAAACCTTGCCCCTGCGTTGTTGCTGCATCTCAAACTAAGACCCCATTTGTACTTTGTCACTTCATGCGTCTTGGGCGGATCGGATTGCTATCTGATCTCAAAAAAGCTATGTGTAAATGTATCCAAGGAGCATTTTACACGGATTGAAATCCGATTGCTCAAACCACATCCTAAGGAGGTGACACATACGTACTCTTAACTCCTCCTAACTCCTCCTATAGTGTAACTATGTCAGTAAGCAGTCGGTGGAAACAGCCACTCCCGATCAGATTTTTTTAAAATTCATCCATCGTTTGTCTCCTCTGTCCTTGTGATAACGGCAGCTAAAGTTACACACACAATTACCCTAAAATTAGCCATTTGTCTCATTAAAGCAGCAAGGAAAAACGGCGTATTAGTTCAACCACTGAATGATCTGTGTTGGCGAGAGAAGATTGATCTGTACTGGTGAGGGAGAGCCGTGAGTTAGAGCCCCATGAAGACGATAATACTTTTGTCTCGCTCGTAGTTTATAAATATGATTCATTCATGCGTTTGTGTTACGTTATGGATAGTTGTTGAGCTAACGCTAGCTAAACTGTTACTGATGTAAGTGAACTGTTAAAGTGCTTCAGGTGCATTACCACCACCTCCTGAACTAGAGGAGGGCCTTGATTTGCATGAAGCAGTGAAAACAAAGACTGATTGTAATTAGATTTGTGATCTGGCCAACAGAGACTCCTATATATGTGGCTAAGTGTTAAAATGTGTTAAATCTCATCTGGATTTTATATGGATACAAGACACTTGAAATTACATGGTTCTCAATAAGCAAATGAACAGAACTAAGCATCACATATTAAAAGAAGTGTATGAACGCCAAGATTACAGCATCCAGTCTTTGTCCTCCTCAAATTTACAGTATAATGACAACACTAAATTGTCAACGTTGTTCTGAAATTGTTCTGAAAATATACTGTTATTTAAGACCTAATTGTGTGTCCTCCATTTGATTCTTGAATTTAGTCTTTATTTCTTTGTCCTCAACAGTTGCTCCAGCAGGCCACATCTACCAGTAACCAAGGCAGTTTCAATAGTATTCAGAGGCTAGGAGGTAAGTTCATCCTTTCAGATGTTGAAAAGTCATCCTCTATAAATGAACAAGCCAACACTTTTCATGTTGCCAGCCTTGTGACTCAGTGCTCTACACCCACATGGTTTTAACTGCAGTAAATCACAATACTCTTTCAGATCAGTGGCACATTAATAATCAGCGCTGTTATTCTAGGCCTGTGCAGGCTGCTTAAAGACAAACACACAGTACATAACCATGACTTGGTCAAATTAAAAAGCAATAGACCTGTGAGGAAAAATGTTCCATGTTTAAAGCAACAAACAGCACACACCATAACTAAAGTGGGTCCGGTTTTGCTTTTTCCCACTGCGATTAATAAGGCACACTAATCTAATTCAACCCTCAAACCAATGTGAAACTAAACACTCTGCTTGGATTGTTTTTAGTACAATAATGCCAAAGTGACCAAATGTAATGGCTCAATTGATTGGAAAAACAAAACAATGCTTCAGACAAATAAATGTGATGAAAGACAACTTTCTAAAGATGGGTCAGATCAATAAGAGTGAATGAAAAGCAGCGAGACTGATTGCAAGAATGCCATGTTGTATCCAGGCAGTATAATATAGAGGAGGCTGAGAGAAGGAATGTGTTTTTAATTGATGGCATAGTCCCAAAAGCACATCCCATTTGAACTGTAAAGATGTATTCTCTATCTTTGCATCCTGCAGAAATTCATGCCCTCTAAGAGGTTTTGGAAAGGCGTTTGTTTGCGAGAACTTGAGCATAAATTTGGAAAGTCTTTGATAATCACCTCTGTGTCTTCATTCTCACAGCAGGTGTGAATCCCCTTCAGCTGCAGAACTTGGCCACATTAGCTGCTGCTGCGGCTGCAGCCCAGAGTTCTGGCAGCCCGACCTCCACCAGCGCCCTGTCTGCAAACAGTGGAGCCCTGGGAGCCCTGACCAGTCCAGGTAATTAAACACTAACGTGAGCTGAATTTGTAGTACATGCAAGATACTGTACATACAGTATGAAGCACCCAGTGTGAGTGAAACCCTATGGCAGTGTTGATGATCATGGTTATTTTAGTTCAGTTAGAGTACTTTATGGATGCGTTTTGGAATTTTTGACCTTACTTTGGTTTAATTGTTAAATTCATGTTATCTTAGTTTATCTTCACATATAACATTTAAATCAAAATTAAAAATCCTCACCCATTGAGATGATCATACATGTTCACAGTTAGCTCTCCTGCTGCTGCTGTGATGGTACCTACCAACTGCTCTGCAAACCTCCATCATACGCTGTTTGCCCTCAGCCATCCCTCATTTATTTTATGGGAGTTAATCACCCACGTATAAAATTTTATGAGAGCCCCCATTTCCCTTTAATCTGTGTAAATATACATTGGCTCCATCTGTCTGAGTTTAGCGTATTGCTGCTGTGGTAATGACCTCTTCTCGTTAAGAGCCAGATTTTTAACTGCCCCTTCACTGCTTTGTCATCCTCTCATAACCATAACAATTTGTAGCAAAGATGCCAGACGTTTAGAGTGAGATGTGGTGTTTTGAACATGAGCAAGTCACCCCTGTGGGTAACCCATATGTTCTTTTTTTTTTTATTGTGTCTTTCAACAGCCGGTTCAACAGCAGGGTCCAGTGCGGGTGCTGCGATGAGCACCTTGGCATCTCTGGGCACCCTGCAGGGTCTCACTGGGACCTCTATGGGCCTCAACCTCAACGCTCTCACCAGCAGCGTCAGTGGTAAGAATGTCCTTCTGAATAGCTGGATAAAAGCTAAAAGAAATTCACATAGTTGCTAACAGTTGCACACCATCTTCAATGTTGCATTAAGCAATTTCGACCACTGGGGAGCAGAAAGACTTTAAAAAGCTCTCTGTTTTGGAGTTTTGGTTTTCTCGACTAGCAAACTCATGTTGCTCTGTTGCTGCTGGATGTTTAAGTAGTCTGTTGTCTGCTAGCACGTTAAACATACACTCAGTGGCCACTTTATTAGGTACACCTATAAAATCTAATGCAGTCCAATACAACTGCTCAGCCATTAATTCTACCTTTTTTACAAGGATAATTTTCAGTTCTGAGTGGTATTAATTGAACGATATGTTTATTACTGAGGTTTGCACAGTTGTGTTGAACTGGACAACATTTTATAGAGAGGTGTTTCTAATGTTTACAAACACGAGGGGGGAAGAAATATTAGAAACACATTCCAATATAATGCAGTCCAGTATAACACCACCACCATCTACGACCTCAGTAATAAACATATTGTAGAATTAGCACTTTTTGGAAATTGTAAAGGTGTACCTAATAAAAGTGGCCAGGGAGTGTAACTTGACTAGCAAAATGCTTCTGTTTGTAAACGTTTGTTTTTCTGCCCCCTGGTGGCCAAAAACATTTAACATTTTCTGTTTTTCAGGTATGGGGGCCATGAATGGAGGCCTGGCAGCCTCCATGGCCAACGGGTCAGCAGCCAGCTCCATGGACGCTCTGACCCAGGCCTACTCAGGGATGCAGCAGTACACAGCCTCCGCCCTGCCCTCCCTCTACGGCCAGTCTCTCCTGCAGCAGAGCATGGCTGGCAGCCAGAAGGAAGGTGAGCAGGCCCTCAGCCCACGCCAACACATTTGGCATCACATCTTCAAATTTGTCACGTGATGTTAACGAAACGATGTGAAAACAGACTGAAACAAAAGATTTTAAAAACAACTTTTCACCTGTTTTCTAAATAAAATTAACTTGACGATGAACTAATTGTGTGTGCATCTAAATTTGTATCTAACTTGAGTTTTTGATTTTTCTTACCAAATGGAGTAGGGCCAGAGGGCGCCAACCTGTTCATCTACCACCTGCCCCAGGAGTTTGGTGACCAGGACCTTCTGCAGATGTTTATGCCTTTTGGAAATGTGGTCTCTGCCAAAGTCTTCATTGACAAACAGACCAATCTGAGCAAGTGCTTTGGTAAGTGTGTCGGCGCCACTGGCCTCTGAAGCCCCCTTTTTATTATAATTTATCCGACCTGCTACGTTGTGTTGTGGATATTGGGTTATCATGTTCGTCATTGTCATTGTTGTCATTTCCTAGTTCGATCCTGGCCTCCAAGTTAAATAAAGCTGAACAAATATTGATCTGCAGCAAGCAACAGCCATGCACAAGTTTATAATTTCTTAGTTGCAAGTGTATGAGTCTATATTAAGTGCGACAGTCACAAATTTCCTTTCCCCTCCTTATCATGCTCCTTTTGAGGCATTGCCCTCCCCAATAGTGTTTACAAAAAAATGCAGAGCAAGCATTTTTATTTTTGCGCAACATTAATTGCTTTAATCTTTTCCTTGTAGCTTTAATGCTTTTAAAATGTAATTTAATTTTTAAGTATTATGTAAAAACATGAATGTTGACAGATATTTTCTGTTTTAAATTGATGTTATATTTGATTCTTTCGTTTTCATTAGTTTAAACTGTAAGTGTTTTTATTTATTCTCCTTAACTTCAGTCTGGGCAACATCCCCCTATAAAGACACATAAAAACAGAAACCACAGACTGTTGAAGTTTAGGTACTGCATATTGTCCCTGGTGGTAACCCAGAAAGCTGAAGTTGAAACAGGGTGTTAAGTTGCTCTTTGAATGTATGTAACACGTGTCGTCCACCATTTTGTTCTCAGGGTTCGTCAGCTATGACAATCCTGTGTCTGCGCAAGCTGCCATCCAGGCCATGAATGGTTTCCAGATTGGAATGAAGAGGCTGAAGGTTCAGCTGAAGCGCTCCAAGAACGACAGCAAACCCTACTGATCCTAGCCCCGGGGCCGTCCCCCCTCCCCAGCTCTAATGCTAGCACTGCTAGGGTAAGTTCACCCTCCAGCCAAGGTCACCACAGCAGAGACTCAGTGGGGCAGGGGGAAAGGAGCCCACCACAGAAGGGAGACTCACTCTAAAAAAAAATGGTTGCAATGATCTTTCCTCATTTTACTGTATTTCATTCCTGCGGTTTTATCATGTAATTTGAGTCGGATTAAATATTTTAATGTATATGATTATTTATGACTATCACTGGAGCCGGTGTTCGCTGGAGGTATTTTGTGTCACTGTAATTAGTGGAGAGCATCAGGTGTGTTTCCATGCCATTTCATTGCCTTCAGGTCAAGCTAGACGGGTTGACTAAGGATCAGTTGTTGTGTTGAAGGGCTGAAGCCAGGCCACGTAAACCCCGAGCCCAGAGCTTCAACCTGTGTTTGGCTTTTTCCATGTAGTCTCTCGTTCGTTCCTTTTGTCATTCTTAATGTGAAAATCTTTTGCACTCTAAATTCTTCCATCTTTGCTCCCCACATCCTCTCCCTTTTTCTGTCTCCCACTCTTTCTCCCTGTCGTCTCTCATTATCTAAGCCATGTTGAGCTAGGCTACCTCTCTCTTTTCTCTATTAACAACCTCTTCCAGTCATTCCATCCATCCTCCAAGTCTCCCACAAGGGACTGGCTCTAGATGGATCTCTTTGGGTGCCAAGTATACAGTTTGTGCATGTTGGAGTCTCTGCCATATGTCCTGGTGGTGTCACTTCCTTAAAATCTGTGTATTGTTTTTGTGTGTCGGGGGAGAGGGGGGGGAAATGTTTACCGCTCTGTCCTTACTGTATGTGGTGATTGGCATTGTTTTTGTTGGTTTTTGTGCCTCATGGCTAAACGATTCTTGTGCTGTGCCCCTAACTTTCTCTTCTCTCCTCTTTGTCTTCTCTCTTTCTCTCTCTATCTCTCTCTCTCTCTTTCTTTTGTGTTTTTGTTCCTTTTTTAGAACAAATCTCCATGCCTGTTTGCTCATCATTAGCCTAGCATGTCTTCATGATGTTGAAAGCCAAGCCAAACTCCTGGCCTCATCATCCCACCATTGTCTGTGATGTCTCTCTAAGCTCGCCTGACCAATACCTGGCCACCCACTGACCCTTGACCTTAGCTCAACCTGATTTTTCTGCATGTATATTCTTTTTTTGTTTGTTTTTTCTGTATGAAATGTGACAGGTGGGAGAGAGGTCAAGCAAATCAATGTGAAAACTTACCTGCGTTGAATTCATTTAAGAGACCTTTTTTTTGTTTGTTGCAAATTTGTTTTTTTCTTTTTTTTGCGAATGTTTTAAAAACCTGTGGGATTTCTTATTTTTAATTTAGAAATGTTTTTTTTATGTTGCTTTCTTTTTACCTCTCTCAGTAAAGTTCACTTGAAAGTTGAATACAGGGATTGGCACACAGCTGTGCTATTTGGTGCCATTAGCAATATGTTGGCTTCTTAAAAAAAAAAAAAAAAAACATGCTACAGACCACTTTCCAACACCTTTTGAAAGTTGAGTAAAACCCCTCTCAGTGCTCTGTAATGATCTCTACGTTTTGCAGGCAGTGTGAAGATTTACACCAAGGCTATTTAAAAATATATTTCCTTTTCATTTACAAAAATATCCAGTGTATTTACCTTTTTTTGAACTATTGATGGCACAATAAAAGGTACATTTGCTCTGTTTAGAGAAATGACTACCTACATGAGTCAACTTTTTTAGAACTGATTCACAAATAGACAATCTGTGGTTTAAATGCACACTTAGATTACCTATATTTTATACCATTGAATCTATAGAAGTTTAACTAACAGAACCCAGGCAAAACTTTGGGTTTTTTGTAGATTATGTTGTAATGTCATCTGTGTCGGGGGGGTCTTCAGTGTACTACATTTTTAAAGAGGACTAAAAATCAGTTTGATCAGCGCGACCGTTTGAGGGTCATTTCTAGTAAATTAAAAACTTTAAATTCCTCTACATTAATAGTAATTTCAACTTCTGGGGAAAAAAGTACTTTTTTTTTTTTTTTTTTTTTTTTTAAGGGTCACAGTATGTCGACTTAATTTTTTTCCTGCGTTAAAGAAAAATTTAGTGTTAAACTTCCACGGTACGTCTTGTTGACTTTCTGTGAATTTCTCATTAATAATTTAATTAATGGCTGTTTCACTTTGGTTTAGTTTGGATGCCTCATGTTGAAAGATGATTTACAATGTCTGTTAATCATACAGATGCCAGACAATGTCTTTTTGTTTTATTTTGTTGTTAAAGTGCCCATGTGTCAAACTCAGTGTTTTTGAATTCACAACATTTTTTCCTGTAATATTACCTAGTTTTCTTTACACACACACAAGCACACACCATGACACACAAAACACTTTTCTGTGATTGCAAATGTGGGAGCCCCTGAAGAAGAGATCACTAGGACACAACACACGGCCTGTGGGTCTCTGCACATTTTATAGACACACACACACTTGCTTTTTTTATTTTAGTTTTTTGCTGATTGTTCTTTTAAGTGACTTCCAGTATCATGTTTCAGTCGTACACGATGCACAGCACATTATTACTACTAAATCCACCACAATAGTGTTGGTTTACAAATACATTCCATTTTTTCAGCACGAAGTTTACACTTTTTTTTACCGGGGTGGTATTTTGTCTGTTGTACTACAAGTTGTTGAGACAACCCTGGTAAAATAACAGCCACTTCACCCCCAAAGAAGGGTTCCCTAAAACCGCGTACCTGATGGCGCTAAAGAGTTGTCAACTCAGGGGCTTTTTTTGTGTGTGAAACTAGACGCTCACACAGGATTACGACACAAAATGCACAATTATCACCATTTGACCTTCTTCGGTTTGGATTTTTTTCCTTTCTCAAAATGCATAAATAATCCCAAAAAAAAAAATAAAATAAAATAAAAAGGTACCAAATTTGAAACAGTGCGCGAGGAAAAGTGTTGTAGTTTTGTAAGGAAACGTTAAGCACAATTGTGGGAGCTAATCACTTTTGCAGAATGTTGTGTGTGTGTGTGGTTATAATCCCCAAATTTTCAAGGTACCACTGATTTCACTTTTTAATATGGGCATGTGCTTTTTACAGTGTGTTTTTTCTATCCAAATGCAATACAATATTCAAAGTGCCATATATACGTCTAGAAACTGCCTACACATCCTTATTAGGCCTTGGTTTAGAGATTGCTGCAGTTCGCCTTTTTTGTCTATTTATGCCAGTGTCATGAAAGCTCTTGTCACCTGCTCTTGTCCCCCTTCTCCCCCCCCCCCCCCCATCCCACTCTGTGTGTTGAGTTACTGGTAAATGTGTATTGTGATGTAATCAATTTGAACAGCTGGTTAAAAAATTGTAGATAAACAATAAACTTCCCTATACATTTGAAGGTTAAACCTCTTTCTTAGTGAGTGTGAACACGTGTGCTTTAACACTTTGCGATACAAACGATTGGTGATCAGATGTGTTAGGGGAATTTGTTTAGAATTCAGTGAAGTCATAAAACAAGCTAAAACTCAAGTAAAGAAAACAAACTTGGGTGCCATGTTAAGATCTGTGATAAAATTGTGTGTCAAACACTGAAATGATTGCAGATCTGTGGCGATGTGCAGTGTATGGTGAAGTGTTACTGTGAATGAATAAAAAAAGCACAATGTACAGTCCACAGCGGTCCCAACAGGAACTTGACTCACTTCAGGGGCTTCCATTACAAATCCCGTTCAAGCTCTAACAATCACTTTCTTTATTATGTTGTTTTCATATTCTGAAGTGCTATTTTTTTGACAGTGTGGTAGCTTTGCATCTCTATAGATATTGTCTTGATCCAAAAGAAAAGAGGAGAGAAAAAAAAATATTTTCTTGTGTTATTTTCTTGTCTGATAATCGGTAGGACTTTGTTCATGTTCCACCAATAATTTAATAGATGTTTTCTTGTCTTGATGAAAGCCAAAGTGGGTGCATCTTGATGTGATCTGTATTATTCATACAGTAGTTTTTTCTGTTCAGTCAATATCAATTTTTTGAAACTGGGTGGGATTTGAAAAAGAAGAAAAAAAAGACATACACAGGCTTTCCAATTTCTACAACTGGTTGTTCATAAATGTATTTTGTACCAGTGAAGCTTTTTATATTGGAAATTAAAGGAAAAAAATCTATATTGGAAAAAAAAATTGTCTGGCCTCTCAATGTGGCCTCGCCTTGACCAGGTCTTGAGTTTGGCCTCTTGGTGGTGTCAAGCAATTTTTTTTTTTGTTTTGTTTTGGGGTTTTTTTGTCTCTAAAAAAAGATGCCTGATTTTGATTTTACTTCGATCTCTACATGTTTCCTCACTTCGTTAATCCGTTTCAGTTTCGGGGGGGTTGGGATCCTCTAAATCGTGGTAAGTTTCATGTTAGTATTTGTGCTGTCCACATAGTTTAATGGTCATCAGGATTTCGACAACTTGTGTGGATAATTGTCTTAGTTGAACAGTTAACTATCTGTTTAGTTTGAGCCTTGCTTTTTTACCTGTGTAGAGTTTTCTGTTTTTTCCCATAGCGGAGTGTGTAGCTGAAAGACTCTGTGTTCTTTTTTGGTCAATGTTTGTTCATGTGTGGTGTGTTTCTTTGCCTCTGTCTCCAAATTAAACCATTTCCCCTAATATGGACTGTGTGTCTTTGTGTGTTGTGCTTGTCCAGTGTTGTAAAGGCATTTTACAAACCACCCCTCCCTCCCTCCCTCCCCCAGTGTGTCATGTCTCGCTAACTTGTTTCTCTTCGTTGTGCTTCTCTTTGCTTATTTCTGAGCAGTAACAGATGGGTGGAAAGCAGGTTTATCTAACTCTTAATGTAAACTCCCAGGTGTCTGATGGGCTGTGTTATAAGTGGTTATTTTAGGTTTCAATTATAAAACGCCTACTCTACAGCTAATTTGGGTCTCTTATACATCTGTGAAGCTGCACATGAAGGTGTTTACACAAATGCACATTTGTGTAAAAATAAATCCTGTCAGCAGGGTTTGTACAAAGTCTTGAAAGTTTGGAAAATTTTATACTGAACTCTGTGTCAGTATAAAGTTGAATTAATAGTTGTAAAGACCTTGAGTTTAATAGTACTAGTAGTGAAATGATTAGTTGATTAACAGAAGATTAAATGCCAACAGTTTTGATAGTTGATAATTGCTTTTAGAGATTAAAATGTCAGTCATCAGAAATTACTTGGCAATCATTTTGGTAATTGATTAAACAAAAATGCCAAAAATTCACTAGTTCCAGCTTCTCAAATGTGAGGATTTGATGCTGTTCTCGGTCTTCCTGAGAGATGAAACCAAATATATTTTGTTCTTGGATGTTTTTTTTTGAAGACGTTACCTTGGGTTCTGGGAAATTGTGAAGAGAATTTCTTATTTCTGACATTTTATAGACCACATGAATTATCAGTAATGGAAATAATCACTAGGTGCAACCCTGACTACCTAGCATCATTTATCAATCTAAGGTCCCGAACATTTGTTGGTTCCAGCTTCTCAAATGTGAGGATTAGCTTCTTCTCTGGTGTTTTTCACCATTTTATAGCATTTTATAGACTATGTGATAAACAAACGATCATCAGGTTAATAGATAATGTCAGTAATTATTAGTTGCAGCCCTACTCCACAGAAAAGCTCTAAAACAAAACAGTAACCCCAGAAAATCTTCAATATTTTCCAAATGTTCATTGATTCACTTTATACATCAGGAGATGCAGCCTACTGACAGCACAGACTTTGCTGATTGGTTTTCCACACCAGCAGGGATGCACTTGTCTCACAATAATGGCCAAACAGTTACTGTTAAAGTCACAGAGTCTCCAGCTCAGCAAAGACTCAGAGCCTTTTACACTGATTTACATCATCACTCTTCCTGAGGTTATTATAAAGTGAAGGTTTACATTTCGTATGTTATTCACCTGCCTCAGCTACTTGAGACTGTTATTTCCCAGAGTGCCCTTCTACAGCGCCTTGAGAATGGGCTTTTTACCTTCTGTATGTAGAGAGAATAGTAGCTATAGCAGCATAGTAATATCAGTAAACATGGCAGACAAAAGACAAAGCCTCACCTCACCCTTTAACCAAGACACAACAACTTCTGCTGCATTGCATCATGGTCTGATGACTGTGTTGTGGGAGGAGAAACTGGCATCTCTGCTTCTTTTATACAGTTCCCTCTGTTGTTGAATTTACATACAGTAAAATGGTAGAAGTGTAAAATGTATCTAGAAGCTTTTTGATTTTGGGCAACTGATGTTTCGGATAGCTGAAAAATGTTCTGCTTTCAAACACAATGTACCAACAAAATGGGTCCATAAGTGGCAGCCAGCCAGAATGTGAAAAACATTTTTATTAATATGAATATGTTTGGGTTGAATTGTCCTTTACAGGGGGGTTACATGGAAAGATGAGGAAGTTGTTTCCATGATCTCAAATATCGAAACACACATTTGTAAGTCATTTGGTTGTAAATATTAAAGTTGCAATGAGATCAATGAGATCGTTAATGTAATGTTCAGTATGTCCTGTTGAAACAGGGAATAATGTAGGGAGACATTATTCAGAGATAAGGACCAACAGTTATGACATTAATTGGAAACCAAATGATTGATTTAATCATGAAAATAATATATATTAGAAGGTAAATCTGGTGTACAGCTCTGTCTCTAAGCCAACCATCACAATCTATGGACTGAGCACAGTTCACAGACTGGGTCTTTAAAGAGCAGTATAATGATTTGCTATTAAAGTCTTGGAAAAAATATACAAAAATGTCTCAATTTCTCATAATTTTCCTCCTTAGTTTTTCCTCTTCATCCTCTCATATTACAACACACTGACAGACAAATGGTTAAGTTTAGACATAATATGACTTCTGAAAGCAATATAAAGTAACGTATGACTTTACGACACCAAATGTTTCTTATGGTTTACCTCCTTCTTCTACAAAATGCTAAATGCTGTAAAATACCTCCACCCAGTGGTGGAGATCCAACAGTATGCCAGAAAATAGCAGAGACATGTCTCAGTCTACTTTGCAACTTCAGCTTTACATCTCAGCATTATGGGGTAGCATTAAAATATGCAAGGGCATTTTAGGTCAACATCTGGGTAAAAATAAACTGTACAACATTTCTGTGTAAAAATCACAGGAAATCTATACATTTACAGTATGGGTACATTTCTGTATTTACTGTACTGTAGTTACTATAAACTACAAAATATTAAAAGAGATCTAAGTTGAGTAAGTTGTCCTTCCCCTTTTAAAAAGGCTGGGGTCGTTCCATTTTAAACAACTATAGGCCTACTATATATCTACTTTAGAAACCATACCAAGTGAGCAGATTAAGGAACTTTAAATACAATTCAGTACAATTACAGCTGCACTGGTAGTGAATGATAATATTACGTCTCCTGATAATAAACCACGTTGTGAAGCATTTTTATTGATTTATCTAAGATAAATAATAATAAATAGATAATAAGGCTTCAGAGCATTGGGTTATCTGAACAAGCAGCAGGCTGGTTTGATATCTGTTTTTCTGTCAGATCTTAGTGTATTTCAATAGATAGCTCTGTGTCAAAAAGGTTAACTTGACACAGAACAATCGTTTGGTCAGGATGTGCTAAATGTTGATTTTCACATTCATGCAGATCACACCATCATGTACTGCTCAGCTGTACAGTTAATGAGACATTTACACAGCTGCAGTTAACATTTGAGTCTAAGGTCTCAGCTGTGTGAACTCAGGCTGTCCTTCAATGCTGACAAAACAAAGTTGATGCTGTTCTCGGGAAACAGGAACACAGCTCATCTTGAATCACAGGCAAATTGTAGCAGCACAAAGGAATTTAGTTATGACTGTTTCCTCTTTTGGATACTTGGGTAATTTAACGGATGAATTTCTTTACTTTAAATTTCATGTTGAAAGTCTTGACATGTAGTTTTAGTTCAGAAAGTGCCTTAGTAAGATGTTTTGGTGTTTTGCCAACACAAGAATGACAAGCCTCCTGAACATCTTAATGCACCTTGGCATAGACTCTCCTCTGTAACTCTACTGGAGGGACCGTTCCACCAAAAGATATTCCCTCAGTGTTTTGATTATGGTGGTGGAAAGCGCTGTCTAGCACAATTTTGCATAGGTGTTCAGTTAGGTTGAGATCTGGTGACTGTGAAGGCCATAGCATATGATTCACATCATTTTACTCACTTTAATTTTGTCACCTTTATGCTATTTAAAGTTAGGGGGATTCTACATCAATGAATAACTAGGAAAGGCAATATATAGAAAAATAGAAAAAGGTCAAATTCTTACCAAAACCACATTGAAATTCTGCTTTCCAACGTTCAAATGAGCACATGAACGCAGCACAAATCTCTTTGCTTGACACTTGTTGCGCTACGTCACGAGGGCTACTTCAGTTACTTCCGAATTTTTTAGCTAGCTTGTACATAATGCACCTTTGCTCCAAAATGTATCCTCGTGTAACTACAAATACACACCTGGTGTTTAATACATTTGAGACAAACGTAACAAAAAAAACCAAAGAAACTAAAAAGTGACAGACCTCCTCGTTAAAACAAAGTGTTGAAACGAGTACAGGAACGTCAGCCAATAGGCTTCCGATGCGGCGTCTCCTCCCATAACGTCCCTCTCACGGCAGTATGGCCGCTGTTCTGTAGCCGTTGGTGTGTGTGCTACTCTAACAGCTTTACACTTAAAAATATGTCGGCCCTACTTTTCCTGAAAAAGTCGTTGAGCAGACTGCCACCTTGTGTCGCTCGGCAGGTTGTCGGCTGCTGTTATCACACCGAGAAAGGTGTTTATGGATACCGACCAAAACAGACCAAGAGCTGCCTGAAGTTGCAGAGCGACTGCATCGCGGCACTAAATCAAGGTCAGTATGGGGTTAATTCACAGTATGGACAGGTTAACATCACCCGAGAAGAGGGCGAGGCGTCTTTGTCGTGCTAAAATAACGTTACCTGACAAAGATACATGCATTCATTCTTGTTTGTAACGTTATTCTATTCCAGTATTCGTTTTATACTTGTGTAAAATATCTCATTCCCGTTTAAATTGTTGAGTTAGAGGATGATTTTATTGTTGCGCCCAGTGGCTGACACTGAAGCCATGGCGTGTTTTGGGACAGCTCATCCTGACAGCGGCCTGTTGTTTTGCTTTGTGCTCAGATCATGGTCTTGCCCGTCTGGTGGAGGCATACAGAGCACATGGACACAAGGCTGCTAAAATTAACCCCTTACTACCTGAAAAGCCTGTTGCTGACAGTGTCCCGGAGATCGAAATGCTGACTGGCACCATCAGAGGACAACTCAACACCTCAGGTAAATGTCAGCTGTGGATGGAAACCTACAGAAAGCATGCATCACAATCTACTACTCCTTCTAACTATGATTTGTTACTGTATATTTGTAACATTTTGTAATTTATACTTGTTAAAAGAGCTTTTACTTTGCAACTAAAGAGCAGTGGTGGAGGAAGTATTCAGATCCTTTATACCACACTTTAAAAATAGTCCGCTGCAAGTAAAAATCCTGCACTGAAAATGTTACTTAAGTAAAACCTAAAAGATGGAAGGGGTTGGAGGATGGTTTTACCTTTCAACTGAGGTTAAAGTAAAAGTCCAGCTAGTTAATTTCAGGTATAAAATAGTCCTAGATTAGATAAGATTAGAATTAAAGACAGTGGTGCTCTCCGACCGTTGAGTAAAACACGAACATGAAAAACACCAAACCTATGCCCCCCTCTGTTAACTTGTCACTCCTCTCTCAGCGGTTTGTGTTATCGCTGTTCATTCAATGTGCTTCTGCAGGGCTACGACATTTTGGCAAAGCGGAGGCTTCAGTGGAGGAGGTTCAGGCCTACCTGGAGGAAGCCTACTGTGGCCACCTGTCAGTGGAGACCAGCCAGCTGAGCAGCGTGGAGGAGAGGGAGTGGTTCGCTGACCGCTTTGAGGAACTCAAGAAGAAGAGTTTCTCCCCCGAGGAGAGGAGGCAGCTGGCCAAGATCATGCTGGAGTCTCAGGTAGAAAGAGGAGGATAACATCCACATACAATGCTAATAAAATGTACTGTATTATTTGACACATCTTATCACGTAATGTAGTTTTAATCCATCTGTTTCTCCACTTTTTCCCTCACACCCTGTAGGAATTTGACCACTTTCTGGCCACCAAGTTTGCCACTGTGAAACGTTATGGAGGAGAAGGAGCAGAGAGCATGATGGGCTTCTTCTACGAGCTTTTCTACCAGTCGGCCCACAGCGGGGTCACTGACATTGTCATCGGCATGCCCCACAGAGGCCGACTCAACCTCCTGACAGGCCTGCTGAAGTTCCCACCAGAGGTTAATTAGCCCTAGACAGCCACATTTAATGAGACATGCATACTTTCAAATTATCCATGACCAAGACTGGATTGTTTATTTTGCACTGCTGTAATTGGCAGAACAAGGAAACAGAAAGTCACAGCCAGCTGCCAAAGTTCAAACACGGGTGAGATAACATCAAACAACACTGTTCTCCCATCGTTTCTCTCTCCAGCTCATGTTCCGTAAGATGCGTGGCCTCAGCGAGTTCCCCGACACCTCCCCTGCCATCGGTGACGTCCTCTCCCACCTCACCTCCTCGGTGGAGCTGGATTTCGGAGCTGGACACCCTCTTCACGTGACCATGCTGCCCAACCCATCTCACCTCGAGGCGATCAACCCCGTGGCTCAGGGCAAAACCCGAGCCAGGCAGCAGCTCAGGAAAGAAGGGGACTATTCACCCGAAGACGACGCCCAGCCGGGGGACCAAGTCGTCTGTCTGCAGGTACTGGTTCACAACAGCTAATGCACACACAGGCAGCCAATAAGTTTAAGTTTACAAGAAGAGGAAGAGCAGCTTAATACTTGCCTTGATTTGATTTTGATTGATTTTTTTAAAGCATTATTTGATTTTTTCTTTGCAATTTTCTCATTAACCAATGCACTTACTAGAATAAAGACAATTTGGCACATCGATTCTATGATTGTCTATCAGTATGTGTATTTTGATACAGATCCAGATTACAGTCTAAATATTTTCTATAATTATGTTTACACTTTCTCATGTGGATAGGTTCTCAATTTTTTGAGTTTGTCTTAAAACAATTGTCAGGTGCCCTCATGAACATTGAAACAGAGGGAATTTGGAACTTTGGAAGATACCACTTGATTTGATATGTATTTTTACACAGAACGAGGGCCGAGGATTTTGTCCCCCATCACTTACAGTGGAAACACATTAGAAAGGGATCTCATAACGGTCAGTGTGAACAGGAGGAATGATTACAGAAAGCAAAACCTGTTTCATTGTTCCTAAGGGTACCTGACTATTGTTTTAAGACAGACATGAAAAATTGTGAACCTATCCTTTAACTTCTTCTCTTTAAACAAACTTATCACATGTAACAGTGGCTTAAACATAATTCACAGTCAAAAACGGCACAAACATTTACTAGTTCCACTGAGAAACAAGTGTGTCCACAGCCGCTGTGGACCTCCCAATATATTTCATCTGAATTTCATCTTTACTTTTCTATTCTGATCCATGGTTCACACTCTGCAGGAGGTAATAACACTAATGACACCCCTCTGGGCCTTCACCTTGTTATGTTAGAAGAGTTTATATTCTCTGTTCAGTGTGGTAGAATGTCTGAAATTGTATTAAAGTGAAGCAGGGAGTTGTTAAAGAAGTCCTTGTCCAACCTTCCTGCAGTGTTACTGAAACTTCAAGACCATCTCTGTTCTCTTCTCCACAGGTTCACGGTGACGGCTCTTTCACCGGCCAGGGGATTGTTCCAGAAACTTTGACCCTGTCGAACCTCCCTCACTACAGAGTCGGTGGGAGCATCCACCTCATTGTGAACAACCAAGTGGGTTACACCACTCCATCCGAGAGAGGGAGATCCTCTTTGTACTGTAGTGATGTCGGTCAGTGAAACTCGCATTCGTATCAAAATAATTAGGTACTTTCTTGTCAAGCATAGAAACCTCTGTCAAACTGTATTTGCAAATGTACTTATGTGCAAATTTTAAATATTTCTGATGGGAGCCTATTTGATACTATTTGAATTGCCAAAGTGTGGTAAGTGTGGGATTTGTTTTCGAAATATGACTTGACACAGGTCATGTTATGTATCCTGTTATAATCCAAAACTAACGCTCTCATTTGTGTGACAGGTAAGATGGTGAACTGTGCTGCGATCCATGTAAATGGCGATGATGCAGAGGAGGTGCTGCGGGCCACTCGGCTGGCTGTGGAGTACCAGCGGCTTTTCAGGAAAGACGTCATCCTGGACCTGATCTGCTACCGTCAGTGGGGCCACAACGAGCTGGATGAGCCTTTCTTCACCAACCCCGCCATGTACAAGATCATCCGGTCAGTTAAATTGACCTCGTTTACTTTGTATCACCACACATTTCCACCATCACTTCAAAAGTTACAGCAGCATATACAGCACATTTATCAAGATTCTTAAGAAGATGATAAAACTCTGGATTGTTACGTTTTCTGATTGCGTACAGAGAGACAGCAGGTTTTATATATATATTTGGCTGATTGTGGGTATAGTTTTTCTATTATCTCTTTTTTTCTAGGAGTATGTCACGTAACACAGCTGTCAAATTAACAACAGGAAAATAAACTGTGAGACAGGCACGTATGAAAAGCTCAATCCTCTTACAGTAAGCATATTGGTATACATATCAATATTAACTAAGTGAATACTGGATATTTGTGTCAGCTTCAAAATAGCATAACAGTGTGTGCCTGAGTTCCTGGTCTCAGGTCGCATGGAAAGCTTGTTCACATAAAAACATTACATATGTTGTTGTGGGTCGTAACCTACAGTTACAGGAAGAAAACAGTTGTAGGTCTGATTCCAGTTTATATGCCACTGCAGATCTCAGCAACATTTATTCAAGGAATTGCTAGCACAGTTTTGTAGCAATCATAGCTGCTCTAGAGTGAGCAGTGGTGAAACGTGCTTTTCTTTGTTAAGTGCAGAAGTTTGGGCTCTGACCAAAGAGACAAAGTTCCAACAAAAAGGAGGTTTCTGATGAATGTGAACTTTGGTAATATGTAACTTAAATGATGTTAAAAAATATCCATAAACTCTTTCAATCTGAACCTTGGAAGTAAAGTATTTTCACATTTGCATTTCAAAGTTCCATGGTAAAAAAAACAAAAAAAAACAACATTTTTTTTTGGAAAGCTTTAAATACTCTGCCACTGGGTTTAACAAAAAAAATGGTGTCTTGAAATTCCATTTGAAGATTTTATTTTTTAAAGTTGGTTTAGAAAATTCATTACCTCCTGAAGAACTTTTTGAATCATTTGTGTAGATTAACAAAACTCTTATTCCCCCACAGATATATTGTGTATTTTATGTTAAAATACTGATTAATGAAACAGACATTGTCACATCATTGCGTCCTCACAGATCCCGTAAGAGAGTCCCTGACTCCTATTCAGACCAGCTGATCTCTGAGGGTCTGATGACTGATGTTGAGCGTGACGAGATCAAGTCCAAATATTACGCCATGCTCAACGACAAGCTGTCCAACATGACTCTGTACAGCCCTCCACCCACCAACCTGCAGGGCCGCTGGGGGGATCTGGTGGAACCCCAGGCCAGAGTCACCACCTGGGACACGGGTCTCCCCGTTCCCCTGCTGCAGTTCGTAGGAGCAAAATCCGTGGACATCCCTGAGCAAATCCAGCTGCACAGCCACCTTGGAAAGACCCATGTACAGGTACGTCCATCATCTCTAATATTTCTACTGTCTTTTGTTGACGTGGCTGCAGCTAGATGATGATTTTCTTTCCTCCTTTGTGAACTCAGGCTCGGTTGAACAAGTTGGAAGAAGGCACCAAACTGGACTGGTCCACAGCAGAGGCCTTGGCTTTCGGCTCTCTCCTCTCCCAAGGTCAGTGTTAGGCTGAAAATGCATCAAACAAACATCAATTTAGGAATCATTGAATTTCATTGCTGTCAAGAAATGGATTTATAGATTTTAATGTATTGTTGTTTCAGGCTTTAATATTCGAATCAGCGGACAGGATGTTGGAAGAGGCACGTTCAGTCAGCGACACGCCATGGTGGTGTGTCAAGACACTAATGACATGTACATCCCTCTAAACCACATCAGCCCTCAGCAGACAGGTTTCCTGGAGGTAAAATCTTTATAAACCAGATGAAACATCGATGTGAACACAATCTGTCTGAATCAGGACATATTTAGAACATTCATTCTTACATAATATCGAACAATTTCGTCCTTTCATGTGGCACATTGTGATGTCTTTGTGTGTGTTTAGGTGTGTAACAGCCCGCTGTCTGAGGAGGCGGTGCTTGGATTTGAATACGGTATGAGTATCGCACAGCCGAAGCTGCTTCCCATCTGGGAGGCTCAGTTTGGAGATTTCTTCAACGGAGCGCAGATCATCTTTGATACCTTCCTCTCTGGAGGTGAACCTCTGACTACTCTGACACTGGTGCTATCAACAGATTCACAATTACACTCATAATGTTTAGAAAAACCTTCATATGTCAGATGTGAAACTGCTGTGTCCCCAGGTGAAGCCAAATGGCTGCTGCAGAGTGGGATGGTGATCCTGCTGCCTCACGGCTACGATGGAGCCGGACCCGAACACTCATCCTGCCACATGGAGCGCTTCCTCCAGGTCTGTGGGACTGAAATGCTGCGTTCATGTCAAACCAAGTTACCAGTTTCTGATTTTGTGTAAATAGCGTTCATGTCAACATCCCCAGTTGTAATTATGACTTGGCACTTAACATTACATTACTGCCTGAAAACCAAACAAACATGGATGCCTCAGCTCAGCCAAAGCCTGTCATTCCAGATAATTAAATCCAAATTTAATGGATATAGTGCTATGTTGTCGACACAGTATTTCTTATCCCTCACACGACCAACTTTGCCGTCATACACCCGTCTTTGAGTAGTCAGATGACGTGAATGAACACAATCTTTCCCATCTCTATCATGCATCCAATATGACGTGAACGCTGCAAATCGATGTGTTCAAGTGCCGCAAATTCATCGGCTATTGCTTAATGATAAACCACAAACACCTCGGAAGTTTTCATTTAGGTTTAATGTTTTACTTCAGCCAGTGCAGAGGTTATCTGTCCATTTGTAGCTTTGATATACAGTGTGTGTGTGTGTATATATATATATATATATATATATATATATCATTACATTCATACTCTGAGACTCCAGATTTACAAGTTTGGATGTTTCTTAACTGAATCGTCGTGTAACACGTTACCTGATTTGTAAATGATTGCTAACTCGTCCCCTTTCGTCTCTTAGATGTGTGACAGTAAAGAAGAGGGTGTGGACGGTGACAATGTGAACATGGCTGTGGTCAACCCCACCACTCCTGCTCAGTACTTCCACCTGCTGAGGAGACAGATGATCCGTAACTTCCGCAAACCTCTTATTGTGGTTGGACCCAAGACACTGCTCAGATTTTCTGTAAGCACTGTAGATATTGTCATGCAGAAACATTTAACATTTGCGACTCCTGTTTGTAGATATTTGTGGCTTAATAGTGTTTGTTGTTTCTTGCAGGGGGCGGTGTCCAGTCTGGCTGAACTGGCACCGGGAACATCTTTCAGACCGGTGTTGGGTGATACTTCAGCCCCAGCAGAAAGGTGCAGAAGTCACAGCATGTTCATGATTGTGAAAACTTTGGAGACTTTTCTAATGATTGTAATTTATTCTGTAGTGGTGGCCCTCAATGTGGTGAAATAATTCAAATGGCAGGGCTTCACCTGTCATCAGTGCAGTGTTCACTAGTTTTCTAAAACAAGATTTGATGTTTTGAATATTTCATTAATAAAACCTGCCAAAACTTGGAAGCATTCTCTAAGTACACATTGACCACAACCCATTTTTTGTTGTCTTATTCCGTGCAGTGTCCAGAAGGTGGTGCTGTGCTCAGGGAAGCATTACTATGCCCTGCTGAAACAGAGGGAGACATCAGCAGCCAACCAGAACACGGCACTCATCCGTGTGGAGGAGCTGTGTCCGTTCCCGCTGGAGGCTCTGCAGCAGGAGCTCAAAAAATACCCCAATGCCAAAGGTACGTGTGGGACCCCACTCTTCACTGTTCGTAGACACACTAACTTTATAAGTGTCATCGCAGCAACAGTTTGTTTGATTGCAGTCCAGTTAATTTCTGTATGTTTTGTTTGGGTTTTTGCAATTTTACAAGCAAACCAGGGCTTGTTTGTGAACAAATGAACACTTTCACAAATCCAATTTAACACTTCTTCTATTGTGAACCTTTCAGCATGAAGGACTTGATTGTGTTCCTCTCCATACATTACCATTTCTGGTCTTCATGTTACTTAAAAACCAAAGAGGAAACACAGTAGAGGACAACATAATAGCCACTACAATAACCCCACAGTAAATACAAATGTGCTGAAGCTCACAATATGTGATTTAGGGCTGCAACTGATGACTGTTCAATATGACTAATCAATATCAATTAATCTGTCAAAACATAATGACAAGTGCCTATCCCAGTTCCCAGAGGCCAAAGGTGTGTTTTTAAGATGCTTATTTTGTGTGACAGTAATACATTGACTTTTTTTGTATTTTTACATAAAAATGACTTATAAGATAAATTATAAGTCAACTATAAGTTTGATTTGACGTTGTTTGATGAAGACTGTCAGAGGTGTATATTCAGCTTGGTGGAAACTTCGTAAACAGTCGTGTGTAACGTAATCTGTAGTCTCTTTGTTTTCACTGTTCCTCTTTGCTAACACGCTATTCCTGTGTTTTGCATATGTGATGATTTTTGAGGCCTTTCCCTTTGCTGCATTACATTATACTGCAGTCTTTGTGACTGACGCACAACAGGCAAGACAAGTTTAATTATATAGTACTTTTCACACACAAGGGCAATTCTTAACATCAAGCTTAAAAAAAGTAAAAAAAAGTATTAAAACATTATTAAGTTTAGATAGACAACAGAATAAATCTTATATAAAGTTACAGTGCAAAAATAAAAACCCAAACTGTGATAAAAAGCAGATGCAAACAGAAAAGTAAAGTGCCTTGATTTATGAATTTAGAGCCTTAGATCTTCTGGAAGTTTGTAAATCTATAAAGACACCATCACAGTAGTCTGGCCTACTAAAAATACATAAACTGTCTTCCTGAGACACAAGCTCTTCAATTCTCGCTGTGTGTTTGTAATTGTCCTGATGAGGTTGTTAAAATCTTCATAGATATCTGGATATGTCTTCAGTGAGAGGGAGTCAAAGTGAGCGATGACCTTTGACCTTTATTGACAACAGGAAGTTATTTCAGTTTTATCATTGTTTACTTTGAGGAAAGTGATTTTTCTTGAATGCACTTGTTCAGAGATTCAGTGGAACCAGAGTCACTCGATGATACAAACTTCTAAATTTGAGTGTCGGGCAGAAAAACAATTACAAAAGCAGCGACACAAGTGAGTCATAGTAAGCTGAATGCCTTTCAGCAATGTGTGGCAACTTCAATAGAAGTCTGACAGTCACCTCTTTTGATTAGTGAGTCCTCAAGACAACATTCGACAACTAATAAAGAAACCAGAAACGCCGGAGCATCAACGTATCTGGCAAAGAAAAATGTAAAGTGTAAGCTTCACCAGATTGGTATTCACTGCAGGGACATTGTTAAGTATTATTAAGTGTAGCAGAATGAGTGTCAGTCCAGACTACGACTGTGATTGCTTCATTTTGTTATGCAAGACTTTCAAAGAATGAGGAACGACTGGCTATTGGTGTCAACATCCTTCTCTATCCTTGCACACAAATCCTTTGTGTTTGTGGGTTGTTGACGGAAATTAGTGAAGATGATTTTCTTCTAATGAGCTGCAACACGAATATGTCACGTCAGAGGAGGAGGATGAATTTACTGGCGGTTTTCACATAGAGAGCTCAAATTCTTAAGTCATTTCTGGGCTCGCTGCTGTTCGATTAAGTTTTTGTAACTCGGTGCAATCATTTATGGAGGGTTACTGTCCATATTCTAAGAGACTTGATCCACTACAGCACTTATTAGAATTTGACCACCATGAGATTTTACCAAAGTTAAACAACAAACCTGTTGGCGTTCACAAAAACTATTAAGTTTTACCAGCAGGGCAGCGCACGTACTTGCATCACTAAAAGTAAAAAAAATAAATAAAAGTAAATGTTTCTCCCTTATCCATGATATCCATCAACACGCTCTTCTAAACACTCTCAACGTGGTTTCAGTCTGTCAAGCTGAGTCCACATTAGTCTACGGCTAATCGGAAATGGTGTTTGTCAAAGGCAGCTAAAAAACAAAAATAATAGATCTCCAACGCAATTATATTTTATGTCCAACACCCAAATATATTCAATTTACTATAATAGAAGACAGGAAGAAGAAAGCAATCAATATTCATATATGAGAAGCTGGAACCGGTGACATTTTTTTGTGCATTTTTGATTAAAAATGACTTAAATGATTAATCAGTTATCAGAATTGTAGCTTTTTATTTTTCTGTAAAACAACTAATCAATTAATCAGCTAATCATTTAAGCTTTAAAACTTGGACAAATGGAGTGAACCGCTTTAATACTGTACTGTGAAGATTGATGATGTTTCAAGGCTGAGGTGGTAATTTGAGTTATTACAAATGTCATTGTGATTCTGTTTTTTTTTTTTTTTTACTCCTGGAACAAAACCTGAAAGTTCAGGTTTCACTTCAGCTCTCTATTTCATTGTTCTCACCTCCCCAAATGCACTGAAGCAAATCCAGTTCCAGTTTGATCTGGAATCTCTCCGCTCTGTGGTCAAAGGCCAGGTGGTCCCTGAACTACATGAACAAGTCACAAGTCTGGTGTGAGCTCGCCTTGAAAAACACAGTGAATCATGTCCTCTTTTACTTTCTCACAGAGTTTGTATGGAGTCAGGAGGAGCCTCAAAACATGGGTCCCTGGTCTTTCGTAGCTCCGAGGTTTGAGAAGCAGCTGGCCTGCAAGGTGAGCCGTGTTTCAAATAAAACAACGTAAAATGGTTCTGAAATGAACTGTTGATATCACACATACTGGACTGTCTCCTCTGCCTCCTTCTCAGCTCCGGTTAGTGAGCCGACCCGCTCTGCCCGCCCCGGCTGTCGGTATCGGGACCCTCCATCACCAGCAACAAGAGGCCATCCTCACCGCTACCTTCTCCTAAGAATCAACCCGACTGGGAACCAAAATGACCAGTACACAAGCACCAGTACTACACTACAAACTCTATCTGAAGTGGTCTTCCCTCCGTCGTCGCTAAATGTGCAAATACACGGGACCTTTTAGACAATGTGGATTGTGCGGTATGAAAATAAATTGGTCTAATATAAAGGAAGTGTTAAAGAGAATAGTGTTAATAATTTCTACTCTTATAGTCAAACAGGTTTTAATTATTATGTTTATGGTTTGAAGGCAAGGCCTGAATTCCTGTCTGCTCTGTTTCCCCCCTTCTCTCATTCACCTGTATTCTTCATGTGTTCGGTTACGAGGCACTATGGTAGAAAAAAGACAACTGCTAATGTGGTTTGGATCTGAATCGAAGCCTTAGAGACGATGTTTACAGTGTGATTGTAGTAAAGAAGCACTTTTAGCTGACCATCGTATTTGTAGCACTGAGGACTGTATCTTACCTGTGTCAAACCTGTACGGCCTCCATGTTTCAGGATCATTATTTAATGATGGTTTCAACCAACACTTGAATTAAAAATAAAGACGCTGAAGGGCTGATGTAAATAAACCAAATCAGAATATTCAAATGGAAATATTTTCAAATAAATCTATTTTCACGATTATGCATCATGTTTCTTTTTTGCTGATCTCATGCTTCTATAAGAGCCGACACACCTGTTAAGTTTGACTTAATGTATGCAATATGATGAACTAGAGAGTAGATTCCAGATGTAGTTTAACACCTGTCACTCTCCATGAGCTAATCTACAACTGAGATAGGACTCACAAAAATCAGTAGCTGCTGCGAAAAGACAGCTTTAAACTGACTTTATGTAAAAACAAAAAGCAGCAGTGTTGAAGCTTGTTCACTTACTTTGACCTGTAATAAAGACTAGAATCAGGGAAACAGGGAACACTGGAGGATAAACCCAAGTATATTTAGTTAACTGTCCTTTTACAGCTTGAATTCAAAGTGTACATCATTCTTAATATTGTTAAATTCATGATAGTCTCCATTTAAAATAGAACTCCACTGATTTAGCTTTCAACTCCTATAACATTATCGGACTCACGATGGAAAGTAAAAAAAAAAGATCAAAATCGATGCAGCAGAACCAGAGATATCTTCTTTTTATGACAAAATATTCTTCTTCCTTGTTGAAACCTGGTGCCTACATTACCCACATTGCAACTCGGCCGCTAACAGTTCAGTCGGAGAGTCGGTTGTGTTATGCTAGTAGCGGCTAACGTAGCCTTGAGCTGCTCGCCTCAAGCAGAGATGAGGAGTGGGCTACATGGTCACCTCACTCCTTTCTAACTCAAACATCCCCAGATTTCTTTCATTTTCAAACTTTCGGTCTTCAGCCTCAACCGATGCTGACTCAAGTGACATCACTTGAGGCAATTTATCTGATTTTGCGCAGCTCCCTCTGGACACACAAACGGCTTCATACAACTTTTTTTCACATATGCAGTAGCTGATTAATTATGCTTAACACTGGCCGTTGTTTATCTTAAGATGATTGTAAGAAGATAATATTAACGGGTGCACGGTGATTACAAGTACTGTTTTTTTCAAGTGCTTTGTAATTTCAGTAAACTGTAAAATCCCTTATTTTACTTTTACTTGAGGATATTTTTATTTAAGCATTGTTTCAAACACCTTTTAGAAAGGCAGGAAGTATACAAGCTTACAGTTATTCTATTATAGACCAATCATCCCTGAAGTTTGATTTGAATCTGTTTTCCTTCAAAAGACAGTCTGAAAAAAAGAAACAAAAGTAAACACTTATAAATAGATAGAATCACTTAATTTGGTTGCCTATTAGTGCCATTGTGGTGAACAAGTTACTTTTCCTCAAACTTGTATTTTGTTGTTTGTTAAACAAAAATTATCTCACTGAGTACTGAGTCTTACAACAGTACTTATACTTGAGTAGGATATTATTGTGGTTCCAGACTTCTGAATTGCTGCCCTCATCTCAGGTTTTGTCGAGTGATTTAAAACGGCTCTCATAAATGGCTGTTTCCTGCTTGGTGAAACAGCTGAGACAATCAGCACCTTTGTAGGTGGGACTGAGATTGGTATCTAACTGTGAGCCGGAGCCAGAATCCAAACAAATAATTAAAACCTGTGGGTGAACAGCTGTTAGTAAATGCACTGAATGAAATGGCAGCACTTAAATCAGAGCAGCACTGTGCGCTGACGGCATTTCTTCTAAAGAAAGATGATTTTGCCGTTCTGCCCCCGTTTGGTTTTGGAAAACGGTCCCTCTGGTACTTAAAGACATGAGTCCGGTGGATTCAACACTCATAATTTCCCGTTGATTGTCAAGTTTTATTTACATAGCCTAAATCACAATTTTGCCTCAAAGTGCTTTACAATCTGTACAGCAGGAAAAACTCCACATGACAGAACAAAAATTATGTTTAATGAGCAACAAGAGCAACAGAGGATGTATCTGTCTTCCAGGAGGGACAGACGTTGGTAAATAGATGAGTAGACAGAAATAACATTATTGCAATGAAACATAAAATGACGATTGCTTTGATGGAGGATGAAGTACAAGCTAAGAGGCATGGCTTGTTGTATTACAAAGAAAATGCTACTTTAATCAGCTGAGACTGAAAATGATGGCGTGGACTGACACATCAGTCACAGGAGGTTGTGCTGGTCCTGGCATTGTTTGGCAGAACCTGGAAGTTGCTTAAACCTGAAATAAATGATTTATTTTTTTGGGCCACTTGGGGGCAGCAGAAACAAGTTGTGAACACAATATTGACATATTATCACCTTTTAAGTTGATATGGTGAACTCGTTAGCTGCTTATTTACACATCCAGCAGTTACAGAGCAACATTATCAGTCATTTGGAGTAGTGTTTCTGGTCTGATGAATGTAAGTCCCATATTCACTCTCTTTTAGCTCTGTTTTTGGTCTCTACCAACTCCTGAGGCTGCTAAATGCTCCACTATGTTCACCAGCTGGTCTCTAGCTGTGTCTGTCTGCCGTTTGGTGCTGGGCAGGTGAGTTTTTAGAGATTTGTCTCTGAAAACTGAGCCTGCTGTAGCTGAAAACAACACTATGAAAGCAGTGAGAGTGAACCAAAACAGTAAAGTTGCAGTCAGCTAAATGTTATCTCGTTATAAAGCTCTGTAAAGGATGAAGATGAGCTGCAGATTCAGGTGATAATTCTCTGTTGGTTCATCACTACCAGCGACTCCTTTAACACAGTCATGTTGTCATTTGATTTTGTTCTTAATCAGATGGGCATGCTCCCTATGGCCAGTCGGGGGCTGGGACCCAGCATACACATATGCACATTTTATACTGGTTTTGAAGCAGTTTTACATCTACAACACATCAAAGACAAAAACATGGAGGAAAGTGAAGGGGGGGGGGGCAAGACTCACCTGCATGGGGCGCCATTACTCCTTGCTACGCCCCTGCCTTTAAATTTCAACACATTAAAAATGAAAGCATCTCTGTGTGCAACAGCAGCCAGACACAAACACGAGACTTGGTTGAGATGTGAACATGTATTTTATCAGAAACAGACCCTGACACCGATCAGGCCGGCGGAGTTCGCACCGGGCCGGTGATTTGGTGCAATGCGAACACTTAAATCGTTCATTGTGCACGCTGTCAGATAGATAGGCGGGAGCAGCAACCTCCCACTCCTCCTATTGCTATAACAACCACAGGGCGGTCGGTGTGACTCGATGTCTCAGCAGCTCGGATGCGACTGCCAGGTGTCATCCTCCTGCAAGCAGCCCGACCTCAGCTCACCGCATCGCCGCTTGACACTGACTGAAACCCGCCCGTGAAGGAGGAGGAGGGGGAGAGCCTGTGTTTCCCCGTCACTGTGATCTGAACAGTGGGGAAGCTCAGTGTCGGGATCTGCTACGTCAGACAGATTAGTCAAATAACCTCTCGGGGTAGGACATACCTCCCCTCCTTGGGCTTGCCTGGCTATATGCATGGGCTGAGGAAGAAACAGTCTGACAAACAGCCAGGAAGCCCCTGGCGAAATACAGAAGTGCACTAGCCTACTTTTCTTTTCTTTCTTTCTTTTTTTTTTTGTCTGGGTGAGACGACTGTGGTGATCCTCCAGCAGCGTCTCTTCTGTTCCTCCTCCTCCCCCCCACCCCGCTGCGAAATGGCGAAAGAAAACGGCGAGTCCAGCGATGGATCTTGGAAAAAGCATGTCGATGATATCAAGAACATATTTGACTTCAAGGAAGTCCTTGGGACGTGAGTAACAAGATAACACAGCCTTGCGAGGCGACAAGAAACTTTGTATACAGTTGTGCAAATTAGCGTCAGGCAACAATGACATATTGTACCGTTTTAACGGAAATGAAAGCAGACGGACAGCTGTTGAATATTCGTTGAATTCGACGGTGACAGAAAGAGACAGCGCCTTTTTGCACTTACAGCCCTCTGAAAGAAACATTAGTTAAAATTCAATCAGGACCGTCATCAGTTAATTGTTCAGCTTCACGAGACACAATAATGTGTGAAGTCAGACACGCGTGATGCCTCCTCGTTATGTCACAGTTCATTCAGAAACTACTGCAGCGCGTTTTTCTTCTTGTCACAGATCAGATCAGGGCTGAAGCATGTACACGGAGCTTTGTGCAGGCAGCCATTGGTTTAGGGGTCGTTTTTTTTTTTTGTACAACACAACTCTGACAAAGACAGCAGGGCCTGTTTGCATACACAAATGATGAAATCAGCTCCCAAATTAAGGGACCATCTGCGATGACTTTCATGTTCTTGTGCTCAATCTCTTTCTTTGTTCTTCAAACAGAAGAGCAGATTCTTAGATGAGTAACATTATGTCTGGGTTTACAGACAGTATCTGTCCTGCAGCTCGGTTTCATTTGGCTTGTTCCTGTAGTTCAGGGGCCACTTTGGTTGAAGTTATTCTCTTGCCCTTGGACCACAGAGCAGACAAATTCCTGAGTTTATTTTGGTCCGCTGTTAGTGCTGCTTGACTTCATGTCTTTTCTTCTTTGAATAAGTTATGCTGCAGAAAGAGAGCCTAAGTGTTCCCCTGAATGGGAGACCTTAAGGAAACCGGTCAAAGCTCGGTCGTGCTTTTATGACAGAAGCAAGTATCAGTCCATCTTATGATCGATTGCTAGGTGCTATCACACATTTAATAGAGTATATTTGTCATTTTCCTGCTGGTCTTTATCCCCTACAGACATGTCTGTCCTCCCTTGACTGAGAGGAATTTAATGTGGTGATGTTTGTTTTGTTTGGGATTTCGGGGAAAGGGAGTCTCCCTGGGGAGATGTGTTTGTTTTTTTAATTTGTACTCAGAAACTGGTGTCAATCTGAGCAAAAATGGCCTCTAGTCGCTGTGGTTGTAGCTAAACAGGGAAGCTGGTCATTCATGGATGATAAAACAGACACATTGTGGTTGCAATATAACGCAACCTGATCTTGTGTAAACTTAGAATCATCTCCTCGGTTGTCTTCATCATCTTCTCATTTTGTGAAACGGTGCTCCTCGGCATGACCACAGAAACAGAAGCATCCATAAAATTGTCGTACAGATTGGTGATTAATAAAGCGCACCTGACACTTCAGCTGTTGCACTAAACAGTCAGACGTTCCTACCTGGAGGCTTGTTCTGATTTCCCCAAGGCTTTCATTTATGTGTGAAGAGCCTCTGAACAACACCAGTGAATCATCGTGATTTTACTGTCCACACAATGGCCAGGTTGGAGGAACACACATCCCTCCCCCACAACCCAACGCACATCTCCGGGGGCCAGTTTGTCACTGCTCGGGCCCTTGTGTTACACATTGTACAGGACGTACAGGTCCTGATTGACTTTAAGTTCCGTAGTTCCTGTCTGTGTTGATCAGGGAGTGCCTTGTTGCCGCACAGCAGGGTTCACAACAGGCCACCTGGGGCAGAAAAGCCCAGCAGCCCTGCAGCTTTGCTTGAGGATTAAAAATGGAAGGACTGTTGGTCAGAGGAAGAGGCATAGATTATCCTCTTCCTCCTGCTGCTCCACCTTTCAAATATAGGTTCCTCAGGTCTCCCCATCAGCGTCCAAGAGGGATCATCCCTCTGCAGCATCCTTGTGCCAAACACAACTCATTCATTGCTCTCCACACACCAGCAGTGGAAAGTACTTTACTTAAGTACAATTTTGAGGTACTTTACTTTGAGTAAATCCATTTTATGTTACTTTATACTTCTACTCCACTACATTTCAGAGGGAAATGATGTACTTTTTACTTCACTGCATTTATCTGACAGCTATAGTTACTTTGCAGATTAAGATTTGACACATTAAACCTTTGGTTAGTTTATACCCAACAGTCTAAAGTAGTTACAATTAGCTTCACCTCCACCAGCTACAACATTAAGAGCAGTAATTATAATCAAATATTAAACTATACAAAACTGACATGGGCCATTCTTCTGCATATCGTGCACTTTAAGTACATTTTACAGATTTTGATTTGACTGATTTTATTGAGACTTTGTACATTTCATTTATACTTTAACTACATTTTGCTGTTAATGTTTACTTACCTAAAACTTTGAATGCAGTATTCATACTCAAGTTAAGGGTCTGAATACATTTCCCACCACCTCAGCGGTCACACCTGTGAGACAAAATGATCATGAGAGGCACAGTTGTTCAGCTTAATGTTATTGTTCTATATTATACTGACAGTGATATTTGGCCTTCTGAAACATTGGGCTGAGTACATTTGAAAATAAAGTACACATCAATGTGAACATCTTACAAAAAGAAAAGATTTGATTTCAACAACAGCTGGGGGCCAAACTGTGTGTGTGTGTGTGTGTGAACGTTAAGACTGATTAGATATTGATAGGACTTTGGGCGGAGGAAGCCCGCGGCTGTGTCAGTAATGCTTTGGCCACACTTCCTCCCCGTGTTTTCTTGCAGTGGCTGTTGTGAACTAATGAGATCTTCGCCACTGAAGCCAGTCCTCCTGCCTCACCGACACTTGCCTTGCGGCTAATTTCAGACCCTTAAGCTGCTGATTCTCTGTGGGAGCAATTTAAGTAACCTGACCACAAGCACCTTCAGGTATCCCAGTGGGGCAGGTGTTGTAAATGTGCAGCATGAGGCGGGTTGCTACTCACAGTTGGGATGTTGAGATGTTTGTCCAAGATGTTTTTTTAAAAGTAAACATACTAGAGCCGGACTGATGAATAGGGATACACCCGATTCTCTTCCCGATACTCCAACTCAGACTAACTGCTGATATTGAGTGCTGTACTGATACCAGTTTTTCCTGAATTTAAAATCTGTGTACTTGACCATACGTGGAACCCATTAGCATAATTTTTATGTAAGCTAACATGAGACGAGGGATTATTGTGGCACTTACTGAAAAACTGCATCCGCGTCAGCCATGACTTAAAAATGTAACAGAAAGCAGAAACACAGAACTTTTTAATGACATTGACAAAGAAACTGTATTTAACGTGGATGAGTCACATCGTGGCCAATACTCGATCTGCTTAAAGAGGTCAGTATCGCTGTGGATACTGATACGGTATATCATATCACTGCAGCCCTACTGATAATTGAATGGGCTGATATATCAATATATTGTTATCGGTGTATTTTGGCCAATAAATAACAAGCAAACTGCTGCGGAGAAATGCCAAAGATATGTTTGAGGTCATTTTGAAACAGTGTCTCCATTACATATTTATCCCCCATGAAGTTTTTTTACTGTAAAATGTTCTGTCAGAACATGTAGTGGGTACAAGCTGTAAACACAACACTGACATATTATCACTTATTAAGTTGATATGACGAACTTGTTAGCAAACAGTTGGTTATTTACACATCCTGTATAGTTCATTTGGAGTCGTGTTTGTGTCCACCTGATGAATGTAAGTCCAGTATTCACTCTCTTTTAGCTCTGTTTTTTATCTGGCTCTTTAGCTGCTTAAGTCTCCACCATGTTCACCAGCTAACTTTGTCTGCCATTTGGTGCTGCTTTGGAAACAGCTGCCTGCTGCCAAAAACAACGCTATGAGAGCGGTGAGATGCGGGTTGGATGGCTAAACGATGAGCTGAAAGATGCTGAAAAACGCTCTGTAGAGCTGAGGGGAACTGCAGAGTCTGGTGATAATTCTCTGTGGGTTCTTCACTACGAGTGACCCCTTTCACAAGGTGATCCATTGTTAATATAGAAATACTGATTTATAGCCGCTTTAAAAACAAATTGAAGGAATCCTCATCAAACATGTTACTTAATGCTATGTGTTCATTGTTTGATGTATCGTTATATAAACTCTCAGATATGAATATCCAGTATGGGTTCGGCTCTTCTACACTCAGGTGAATAACTTGAAGAATGCACATGTTTTATTTATTTAAATGTCATGGCTAAAAAGCCGTCCAGAAGTGGTGCGTTCCAAGTTCTTTGTCCTGTATTTCCAGAATCAAACTTTCTAAGTGCCAGAGTTGTCGTCCGTGAGCTCCCACTGCAGGGCCGAACAGCGCTTAGCTGCAGCCGACTCATTCACATCTTTGTGATTCTTTTCGCCAACAAAGAGGAAAATTACCTTTTTCTGAGTTTGATATTAATGAATAATCAGGCCTCTACAACAGATACTAAACTGACCCTGGCTCCGTGATGCATTAAAGTGACTGCTGTTGCCTCCATGCATTGATCATTTTCTGAATCACGGCTTGTGTAGAGACTAGATGGGTCCTTGATGCAGTGGAAATGGCAGCTAGGCAACTAGGATGATGGAAGTCCTTAGTTGCTCCCTCTGAAGAAGACACTACCTACCTCTTCCCACCACCGCTGTCCTCCAGCTACTTTCACTGTGGGTGGAGATACTTTGTCATTGACCGTTATGATGGAGAGTCAGATAATTTACCAAGATAATGCATAGTATGTTTTATGCGTAGTAATTTTCGGAGCTTCCATTTGTACCACGGTGAATGCCCACAGAGCCACAGTGAACTATCCTCTGCACTCAGGGAGTTGAAGTGCACCAGACTGCCCTGTATCAGAGCACAGGAGGCGGTAATCACCATTATTAAAATAATTCAGCTTCTCTCTGCCGGGCTGATCTGTGGCTTCGGACATTTCTGCCAAACATTTCCCTCGAGCGATAGATATTTTGCCTTGTTAGTTGTTTATGAGTGGCATTAGCTCTCATCAGCCTGTAAACTGACCGTCTTTCTCTGTTTGATCAGCAGTCTGGTGAACACACAAAGTGCACATTCCTGGAAAGTAGCCTCAGGTCCAGTGTGCTGTTGGGAAATGGTTTCCAACTTCAGTTGTTAGGACTGTGACAGCTGCTGGATTTCATTTTACTCATACTATTGGAGTTGATTTAACTCTGCAGCACCAGATCAATGCTGTTTACTACCTGGAAGGACAGAAAACCAGTGATGGCTCATCTGGCGCCAACGACCAGAGATGAAAACCTCAACTGAATTGATGACATTACTCGTGCAGTAGTGGAAAGTAAAACAAGTACAGTTTTGAGCGCTACCATTTTATGCAACTTGTGCATTTTTCTCTCCACTACATTTATTTGAAAGATACTCTACCAGGGATTATTTTAAGTTTTGATCAATCTGCCAATTAGTTTTCTTGATTAATTGATTCATCTTTTGGTCTATATAAAATATCAGAAATAATGAAAAATGCCCATCAGAATTTCCTTAAGACTGAGGTGACGTCTTTTGAATTGCTTGATTTGTCCCATCAACCTAAAAATATCCAGTTTACTCTCAAATAAGACAAAGAAAAGCAGCAAATGTTTATTTCTGCTTGAAAAATGACACAAAATAGTGGCACAATGGTGCTATTTCTCTGTCAATCGATTATTTGACTAATCATTACAACTCAATAGTTTACAGATTGAGATTTTACATAGAAAGCACGTGATCAGCTTATAAAATACAATACATACGATAAATTCTAGATTAAACTACCCAACAGCATGTAAAGTAGTTAAAATGAGTTCCACCTCGACCAGCTACAACTTTAAAATGCTGCTTAACTGCTGTTGAACCAGTAACAATATTCCAATAATATCTAATATTATTACACTGACTTTTGATACTTTTGCAGATAATACTTATGTAAGTTTTGTAACGTTTTGAATGCAGGACTTTTAACTTGTAATGGAGTATTTATCTAGAATTATGTTATTATATTATAAATTGGCGGGGCTGATATATCAACATTATTTTTAAACTGTAAAATGTCACGCTTGGTACATCAGCACATCTTTAATAACCAAAGTCAAGGGGTTCCTTATCAACAATGTTTATGTATTAATACAATACAATAATATAGCTGATATGTATCGTTATCTGATTTTATTCTCATTCTACTGATATTGGTATTGGCCTCAAAAATCCGGTACTAGCCAGGCTATAATGAAGTATTTTTACATTGTTGTATCACTACTTTTACTTGATTAAAGGATCTGAATACTACTTCCCTTTTACAGCAAACATAGAAAACTGATCCAAGACGAAAGAGGCCAGTATATCGGCAAGTAGTGCTATATTCCGACAATAATCATGAATATTGCAGAAAATAGTGCCTGTTAGTTACAAACGGCGTCCGTTTTACAAAACTCTTGAGTAGACAGAGTATCATATCACAGCTGAGCAGATGGTGGTGTGAAGCCTGTTAAAAATAAAGTGTTTTGTGTAACTGTAAAATCATCTGCTGCCAGTGTAACTTTTGTTACCAGATTCGAGGGACTTTAGCTAAAATGTGTACAACTCTGTTTACTGCACGTGCTTATAGAAATAATCTGTCATCAGAATCTTTGTGCTTAGGAGAATCAGTGATGGTCCCAAACATTCAGCATCTGTCTGCATCTAGATTTTAGTGCACACTTTCTTGCTTTTCCTGCATTATATTAGCTTCACAAACACTATACATCAATTTTACTTGCATTTTCTTTGATTAAAGCTTGAAGGGTGACTTTGAACGCAGTAGGTCACACCGGCGGTAGCTCTACCTGGATTATCAAGTCCTGACTTTTCCATCCCATATGTTGCGTAACGGGCCGCTGTAATGCATCTTACACAAGATGATTCACTGTGATTACTCAGCAGCGCCGCAATACATGTGAACATTGTGAATGTCAATAAGCCAGCCTCAGTGGTCGAGACCCCCACCCCCGCCATATAAAAAACTTCTTCCATCAACAGTGCCCTGAATTTCATAATCGCCAAGGACGACCAGCTGAGGTCACGGCCTGAAAAAAAAGTTTTCTGAGTGATTGTTTGATGCAGCGCTTCGCTTTGCATCTGCAGCATCAGCCGCCGGTTTCACACAGAGAGCAGCCCACATTCACATTTCACGTTAGTCAGCCGGTTTGGCTTGGCCATCCTGCACATCCTGGTGTTGTGTGACAACACCAGGATGTTGTCTCTCTCTCTCTCTCTCTCTCTCTCTCTCTCTCTCTCTCTCTCTCTCTCTCACAGACACACACCCACACACACACACACACACACACAGCTCATACTGTCATCCAAGAGCCGTGAAGACGGAGCTCTGTGGCTCTGGGAAGAACTTAAAATTCAACTATTATTATTCAACCAAGTGAGTCAGTGTGCTGACTTGATGGTGCAGTATGCGACACTGGGTCAGGAACATTTCGCAGCCATACAATCATATTTATCTTGCGTAATAGATTGAGATGAGCTTCAATAAAGGGTCCAATTTAGATGGAGCTATCTCTCATCACTTAACGCTGCGGCCGATCACATCTAGGATTAATACAGAGATGAGTTTGGTGTGCTGGTAGTCACATAGGTTGTTGAGTTATGTAGCGCTGCAACTAACCATTATTTTCATTATCTTTTCTTTTCTTACCAGAAGATATTTCATTTACTGTCATATATGACAGAAAAACACAAAATGCTCACATTTTAAAAGCTGGAAGCAGCAAATGTTTGGCATTTCTGCTTTAGAAAAGACTGAAACACATTTGTTTTTGATCATGTAATCGTTCCAGCTCTACAGTTGTGTGTGATTGTTGTGGATGTGTTACCGTATCATTTGTGTGTATGTATGTATGTATGTATGTATGTATGTGCAGATCAGCTGCGTCACCATATGCATGTCTCTAGCAGACATCGCACCTTTTTATTTCCTGTGAATTAGGAATTAATAGATTGAACGCTATCAGAGCCTGCAGCACAGTTTGTCATGCTTTGTGCACTGACAGAGCGAGGAAAGTCACAGGCTTGGATTCTGTCGTGTTGTCATTCACAGGAAGTGATGTTGCTGCTTGTCAATGTGGTGAGCAGGGGGACAGAAATGGTGCTACTCGCTCCAACCACCCTCATTGTATTCTCAGGTTTCCTGTGGTTTTAATCTTTGTGTGTCTCCTGCTGCAGACAGCAGAAAGCGTGCTCTGAAAAACCGTGCAGGAGACTTGCTTGACAGATTCAGCATGCCGGTGGAAGAATTTTGTTCTTCTCTTAAAGTCCACACAGCTGTGGAAACCGGTGGCATGCGCTGAATAGAAATGATGCTCATTGTCCTCACGGCAACAGCTGCGGTGGGGAGATAGTGCTGTAACAGGCCAGCAAGTAGCGCACCAACTCCCTCACTTACACAAGCCCTTGAATTTACATATAGTCCCACATCGTGTGTCAGAATGAGGTCAAAGTCAGAAGGTTGTATGCTCCAGGCCGTCTTAGTTCTGTTTGTTTGCAGTGAGTGTGTTTTACCTCATCACACCTGGGGCCGGGCTTTGTGACCAGGTAGTGTGTTTGTGCACCAGTCTGTGTTTATGTATCGTGGCTCAGACTCAGGCCTCCGTGGGACTTAGTGCAGCGAGCGACGCTGAGTTTAGAGCCCGTTGGGAGGAAGTGATTACACTTTGAGAACGTAATGGACCTTCTGATGTTGGATATCTTGCTTTTTGGAAGGCGGTGGATCACTTTAGGTGTGTCTCATGCAGCAGCGGCAGTGTGGTTAAAAACAGATGGCTGCCATTGTCGTACTTCCTGGGCTTGTCCTTTAGTTTTTTTCATATTGGCAAGAGAGATTACTAAAGAGACAATGAAAACACTTGTATTATACATTGATTGCTCTTTTATTACATTATATCTGGGCAAAATCACAGAAAAACTGATGGCACAGGATAAATATTTCTTTAATACTTATGGCTGCTTGCAAGAAACTCAGATATGGCTTTTGGCAAACGCTCCAACAGGAACGACTGGACTGCAGTTGTGAATGAAATAAACTGTATGTAGAAACTGATCTTTATCCCAAGCCTGCGATGTGAACAATATTTTAAAATATTGGGGGGAAAAAATAATTATACTGTATGTCATTGAAAGACCCTATTGCACGTCAACCCAGTCATTTAGCTTGAAAACATCAATTTTGCAAGAAAAATTGCAGGAAAGAAGATCTTTGTCAGCAGTTAAAGATTAAAACGCAGAGGGGTAAAAGGAACATGCAGAAAGAACAAAAAGGAAAAGAACATTTAAAACACAGAGCTGTAGTGGAGAATATAGGTGGAAAACTACACAGAGCTTTGCAAGCAGAAAAGTTGATCAAGAATGTATTAATTTGAGTTGGACAGCAGCACAGAAAACCTCAGTCCTATGGCTTCAGGCTCAGTTTACTATTTTATTTCTTATGCTGATGCGTTAATGGCAAACAAGCCCTCATCAGAGCCAGGATTATTGTAGTCTTTTAGATCATATTAGTTGTTTTGGATCAGTGAACATAAACCCAGAGAGTTTCAAATCATCAGTCCTTTTTTAACATCTTCACATCGAGCCCTGCTGATGGTGCATGGATGGAAAAGGTGCCTGTGAAGGTGTGTAATGAAAACAAGAAGGGGGAGAGAAAAAAAAGAAGCAGCAATCATGCTGCCTGCTCAGCGAGATTTATTAAGGTGGACTGAATGTGGTATCATAGCAACAGATACAGATTGCTTGAGCAAATATTCCCTTAATTCCGTATTTGTTTTTAAAGGCTCTCATGTATGGAGACAGATGGCCAAGGAGGACACGCTATCTGCCGTCCTAAATGGGTGTTTTTTAGAGGTTTTAAAAGTGTTTGCTGTGCATTTGGCTGCACACGAGCACCAGGCGTAAGCCAACACAGAAGGCTGTTGGCCATAGTCAGGGACTTTGCCAGTTCTCAGTAAATATTCACAATATGCTGTTTGTGTACTCTGGCCTGTCTGCCTCTGAGTGCCCTCTATCTACTCTCTGACGATGGGTTTTCTGTGTCAATATTGCCCGAGCGCATATAAACCAGGACTAACATGTTTCTCTTTGTGCCTTGCAGCGGCGCGTTTTCTGAAGTGGTGATGGCTCGGGAGAAGGCCAAAGGAAAGATGGTCGCAATCAAGTGCATCCCAAAAAAAGCCCTCAAGGGGAAGGAGACGAGCATCGAGAATGAAATCGCCGTGCTTAGGAAGTAGGTACCGCATGACTGAGCCGCGGGGGAGTTTGCAGAAGAAGAACACCACTTTAGAAAGGGTCACCACCTCGCGGCGTCCTCGGGGAAGCTTGTGTTTGTGTCTCTCTCCACTCTGATTAATGACTCAGAGTTGGGATGCCGGTGCCGCTCAGTTTATTTAACAGCCATTGTCAGGCTTAAGTGACTTCCTTGTCGAATCCCATCTATCCACCATTTTGGGTCGTCGCAGTGTGCACACACACTCGCACACCTACACGGGGGTATGATAGGATTGCACTGACACCAGGTGACACTCCATCCTCCTCCAGGGCCTGATGGGTAATTCCCCCGAGAAGCTCAGTTATCAGTCACTCTTGAAGTGAGCACGCCAGTTGTTGGGTGTAGTTGCCTGGTTACAGTTGCTATCCTTTCACTTCCTCCTTTTTTTTTCTCTCTTTGTCTTGGTTTCTCATCCCTTTTCCTGCCTCTCTTCGTACTCCTTACTTGGTTCTGTTTGTCTAACAGCCCTCAAACGGCAACCTCATTTTTGTTCTGGACTTAGAAAGGAAGTTGTGAAGGTTGTTTAGTCCTTTGAGACTCTCCCCGCCTCCTCCTCTTCTTCCACCCCCACCTTTTCCTTTTCAGCCACCTGCCCCTGTGAACACGCTCTGTCATCTGCATATCTCCTTGCAGAAGCTTTTTATTTTGGTTGGTTGCCTGGACACAAGACTCCCAGCATCTTAAGCCGTCCCATATTATTTTCTTCAGGTGCTCCTGCTGACGGGGCTTGACTCTTCATGACTCATTGATTTGCATCCTCTAAGAACCCCCCCCCTGCTCTCCATCACGCACAAAAGGTTTTCTCCCTTGTGTGTGTGAAGGATACACTTTGCCAGGTTCCTTTTTTGAAGTGTGGATATACACATGTGCACACACTCAGTCTAAATACAGGCAAAGTGCTGTAACAGAAAGCAAAAAAAAAAAAAAAAAGCTTCGTTTTCAGTTGGCAGGGCATCATTTTAACAAAAGAAAAGGCTAATTGCATCTCATTAGTGGCCTGTGCTGAAATGAACAGAGGCTGGCAGAGAGCAAAGTGAATTTTCTGTTCTCTCTCTCCAGGATAAAGCATGAGAATATCGTGGCTCTGGAGGACATCTACGAGAGCTCAAACCACCTGTACCTCATAATGCAGCTGTAAGTACATCAACCCATCACATTATTTGTTTAGGTCAGCTCTTCGTCTCCCATTTGGCCAGTCGTTTTGTTAATGTGGTGTGTTTTCTTTTTTTTTTTGCTTGAATAAGCGTCTCTAATGTCCTTGAGGTATTTTTGTCTGAGTGATTACAGTGATGCTTTAAAGGTGATGAAGATGAATGAAATGAACGAGAGATGAGAAATATGCTTATCCGAGGGTTAGATAAGAAGATTGATACCACTCTCATATCTGTCTGTTACAGATAAAGCTACCGCCAGCAGCCGGTTAGCTTAGCACAGAGCTAAGCATCTTTTAAAAAAAATAAATACATGGCAATCTTTGAAAAACCCAGAAGGTCGTTTAAAATCACTTTCTGCTGTTCTGAAGGTATTTCCAGGAGTCCTCACAGACTCTTCTAACCATCTGGATGAAAAAATATGCCGTCTGCTGCATGATAAAAAAAGATTTTTAACTTGTTTCCCAAGTTGCGGCTTTGTTTCCTATCCAGGTAGCCAGAAATTACATATGTGCTAGGTCATTTTTATGACACAAGGAATTTTAGTTAATGTTGTACAAATTCAGCAAGCACACATGTCATTTCAGGCTACCACCTCCAGGAAGTCACTGCACCTGGACAAGAAATAGTCCGGCACATAACCCTCAGTAAAACCACAACTTGTTGTTTTTACACTTCGGTTTTTGTACGGATTAAACAAACAAGATATAATGTGTTAATTTGCAAGCTTTAGAAGTGCTGGTAGACTGTTTTTTTTTTTGTTTTTTTTAACCCATGGACAGAGGCAGGCTAGGCGTTTCCCCCTGTTTCCAGTCTTTGTGCTAAGCTAAGCTAACTGTCTCTGAGAGGTATCGATCTTCTCATCTAATTCTCGGCATAAAGGGAATAAACATATTTCATTTAAGCTCTTAAAGCTCTTACAGCTTGCACTGAGGCTGTCGGAGCCGTTGATTCAACTTAATGGTCGTTTTTGAGGCTGTAGTTTTAAAGTGTTATTTATGTAGCATATTTTTTGTTTCAGTCAGTGTTTGTGGTGGTGTATATGTGACAACTGTTGCCCTGTACCATTACCGTTTTCCTGTGTGTGAGACCTTCCCCTCACCACAACATTTCACAGTGTTTGTGACTAATGCACCAGCAATTTAGGCAGCGATTATCTGCTCTCATTTTACCTCTGCAAGGTGCGTAATGTCGCCTTGAAGTCTCACTCACACAAAAATGGTGAGTGCCAGTCGTCCGTGAAAGCAGGCACATTCTTATGATGTCTTTGCCTTTTTGTAATTGCAATTTTGAGTAGTTGAAGCAGAAGAATTGCTGGTACATCAGTTGCAAACACTGCAGAGTTACATAATGTGACAAAAGCACAAGTCTCTTGGAAAAATAAAGTGTGTTAGCAGCACTGACGGATTTAACAACACTGTTAAACTACGACCTCAATACCTTCAGGAATAATTATAACCATTTATTTATATAACATGCTGCTTAAAAAAAAAAAGTTACACACAGTAACACACAGTCAAAAAAGAAGACAGAATAAGTAAATACGTGTAAGTGTTTTGATCAATACACTTGTATCAAATTGATTGAAAACAGACAATGCATGAAAAAGACCACTTACTACAGAAATGCTTGTGTGAAAGCGTGTTTAAAGAAAGTCAGTGAGTTTGATTTCAACAAGGAGGTTGTTTTAGAGTTTGGGGGCCCTGACAGTAAATGCACCTTGAGTTTTAAGGCTAAATCAGGGGATTTTGGTGCAGGATCTAAGGTTGCGTGCAGGTACATATGTCTACAAAAGTGAGAATACATTGCTTTTATAAAGGGGAGTAAAAACAGAGCAGCATGTGCTTCCCCATATTCTTTGTACTGCAGAGATAATGGGTTGTAAAATGTTTGTTATTTTGTCCAGCCCATGTAGGTTTAAGTTGTGACAGCTACAAATGGCAAATACTAGTCAGCCAATCAACAATTTGCATCCACAGTGTCTTTACATGAAATCAATCACTTGTGATTAGATAATGTACTGCTATTACAATGAACACACCACTGAAAAATAAAGTATCGTGAAATAAACCAGTCTTGTGTGCTGACAGGGTGTCTGGAGGTGAGCTGTTTGACCGCATCGTAGAGAAAGGCTTCTACACAGAGATGGATGCCAGTCGGCTCATTCGACAGGTCCTGGATGCCGTCAACTATCTGCACTCCATGGGCATCGTGCACAGAGACCTAAAGGTACAACAGTACTTAATATTCATAGTCAAACGTAGTTCCTCACAAAATCCATAGCATTTGTTGTTGAAGCATCCAGCAGAACTCTTCAGTCTTACTGCGAGTGCTATTTAACCTGTGAGTGACATTACGTGAGAGCTTGGTGAGGATCACCCACCGAGGTTAAATGTCAGGGATGTTCCTTCTCGAGAAAACTGATGAGTCGTAAAACTCCCCCAACTCTTTTGTTTCATATTTTGTCCGATATCTCACCGCCTGGATGAGTGAAATGAATCTGCACAGACCAAACCACAGAAGGTCACACAGACAGACAAACACAGGCACACTTTTTTTTTTTTTTTTTGACTCTTTCCTCTTATTTCCAGCCTGAGAACCTGCTGTACTTCAGTCCCCATGATGAATCAAAGATCATGATCAGTGACTTTGGCTTGTCAAAGATGGAGGGAACAGGTGACGTCATGGCCACCGCCTGTGGGACTCCAGGATACGTGGGTAAGGACACCCTCTGAGCTCTGGTGGAAACTTCCTCTGAGATAATTAGATGCACTAGTTGGCTAAACATGATCTAATCTAATCTGCCAGTAGCCACAGGTTAACCTTAGCCATCTGCTGCAGGCAAACAACCAAACATTCACATTCTCCAGCCTCTGTGTCATGGGTAATGGCCGAAAACTGTTTGCATTGTTTCACTAGATGAATATTCGTTTATCTGACCATTTTTTCTAAATCATTTTATTGTTCCAGCTCCTGAGGTTTTAGCTCAGAGGCCCTACAGTAAAGCTGTGGACTGCTGGTCTATTGGGGTCATCGCTTATATTCTGTAAGTGCTCACTTTAACATATAAATATGATCATTAACTGAAGCTTATTTTGTGTGTTTGATTTTCATTTGTTTTTTTTTAGCCTTTATTTAAACAGGAAACTCTCGTTCAGATCTGAAACCACCAGGAAAACCTCACTGAGATTAAAAAAACGGTTTATCAAAAGCGTCCTGACCAACAAAGGCAGCAAAGTTTGAGTTAACACGATAACACGATTAGAATTGAAAAATAGATAAGAGTCTGCAGTCATGCTAGCTGCTCTGTGAGGCTGTACACCTCTGAACTAAATCCTAATGTTAGCACGCTAACATGCTCACAATGACAATGCTAACATGTTTATGTTTAGCAGGTACAATGTTTACAATGTTCACCATCTTACGCCGTGTCCCAAATCTATACTACATACTGATTCTAAGCAGGTTGTTTGTATGTAGTGTGTTCTCACATTAGACATCTATTTTTGAAATTTAGTTGGCAGTCTTCACACATATTGTATCATTTCCTGTTAGTATAAAATGGTTAGGTATGAGTAAGTTGTACAAAATTTCATGGGAATCATCTGATCGTATTATTATATTATAGTAGTATACTGTGTATATATATTTCAGTCTGGACCAAAGTGGGGGACTGACCAACAGACCGACATAGTCATTCCCAGAGTCACATCATAGCGTGATTCAAATTGATAAAATATGTAAAAACATCAATAAGAATCATGTAAAAGATCACATCCTAAAAACAACACAATGCGGCATCTAAAATACGACCTAAAATCAATCTAAAACCATCAAACCTGAAATAAATGAAAGCACATCCAGATTCTAATATACACCATTCGATGCAGAACCACTGTTGGAGGGTCAAGATCCTGACCTGAGGGATGCCCACAGCTACTGTTCCTACTTTACAGAGCCTATAAACCTTTCAGTGGAAAGTGTTACATGGAGCTGCCAAACTAATTAAGCGGTGTCGCTCGTTAGCAAGGAGAAAATCCCTGGTCTCGTTATCCATTCGTTACGTGTGATGAATTTTAAGATAATTAAGTGAAAGAGTTTCCGATGCCCTCACAAATGAGGCCTCTGCCTGGTGGTTTCATAATCAAGATCACAATTTAAATATACAGCATGAATTTATGTTGTTGATTTGCAGTTTGCATGTCATTTTCTTTCCGCATATCATATGAAAATGGACTGTTTTTGTCCCATTTTTTCCCCTCTTAGTGTTCATGTCATCTCTATAATCCCTATGAACCGTCTACTGTTGCATGCTATGTGAAAAATCAAACTGCCAGTGAGATTAGGCCACAGCAAATCCTTTTAGATCTGGGTTAAAGTTTCTAACATCAGCTGGATGGCGGCACTCACACAGACTGTTGTTGTGTAATCATCCATCTTTATCTTCTCAGGCTTTGCGGTTACCCTCCTTTCTATGACGAGAATGATTCGAAGCTCTTTGAGCAGATTCTCAAAGCAGACTATGAGTTTGACGCTCCGTATTGGGATGACATATCAGACTCCGGTGAGCTATGATGATGTGTTTGTTTGTGTCTGTGTGTGCGTGTGTGTGTGTACACTGTGTTTTTTGAATATAAAACACTTTATTTTATGGGTCCCATAGTTTTCTAATAATTTTCAGTAAAGGAACTGATGTATGGAGCCCTGAAAACCGTGAAAAGTTATTAGACGAGTCAAAAATATAATTAATACATACCTCAATAATGCAGGTGTTTTCCTAATGTATGATAATATAAATGTATGGTAATGAGATGGTTGTGGCCATCTATATCCTGTGTGTGTGTGTGTGTGTGTGTGTGTGTGTGTGTCATTAGTGGCTAACGCAAACTAGAACAAATGACGCTACTTTACCTGAAAACACTGGTAGCTAAAGACACTGAGCACCAGCATTTTTAGCTAGCTACCTGTAGAGGTTAAAGCAAAATTAAAGAGCTTGATTTTTCTTTTACATTCTTTGTATTTCTTTTTTTAATTATTTAAGTAATTATTTAAGTACATAGTTCCTTCCAGGAACTGTATTTAGGAAAACCTTCAAGAAATTGCAGAACCCCGTAAAATAAAGCGTCTCAAAAAAATAAAAGTCCTTCGCTGTGAGTATTGAACATGTTCTCAGCTGGACATGTTCTTGACCTTTTCATTTCTCCCCACAGCCAAAGACTTCATCAGCTGCCTAATGGAGAAGGACCCGGAGAAGAGATTCACATGTGACCAGGCTCTTGAGCACCCTTGGTGAGAAACTAACCGCCGCCACACTGAGCCCCAACCAGACAATCACAGGGAACCACACATCTTGGTGTGATAAAACAGCAGTATGACGCAGATTGCAAGGCTTACGCATTTGTCATGGAGAGCATGTCCTCCCACTGTCATCTGTCACCATGGCTCCGAGCCGCGAACCCACCTCTGCTCGGCACCGCCAGCCCTCAGAGAGAAATCTGCTGAATGAATGGCTGCCAATTAGTGGCTGGCGTCCTGAAGGATCCTTGAAGAATGTGGAAGCTTTAATGAACAATTAGGATGTCTTCCCAGGCCTGAGCTGGAGCTAACGAGAGCGAGCCGGCGTGGGCTGCTGTCTCCGGCTGATGTGGCCAATATGAATAAGTCTGTTAGCTGGTAATGGGTCTTTTGGGTCCTGGGCAGGTGGTCGTTCTGATACAAATATATGTGGTTTGTGACACCGGTAACAGATATCATAACAGAGAGAAATGGCTTTCATCGGTTTCATGCAGAGATATTAGGATGAATGTGACAAAGTGATACAGTGTGTGAGCTCCTGCAAAAACATCGCCCCATCAATCAAAGATGTTTCAGCAGAATGAAAATAAACGACCCGAGCAAATGGGAAAACAGCATGAGGATGATTCCCAAGGTTTTACAGATACAAATATAATGAATTTGGGTAACGCTGTGTTTGTATGTGTGAATTGTTATTTACATGATGAAGGACTTGATTTTATTTTTCAGGATTGCTGGAGACACTGCTCTCTGCAAGAACATACATGAATCAGTCAGTCGACAGATGCGGAAAAACTTTGCCAAAAGCAAATGGAGGGTGAGCACACAAGACTTCATCTTTTTTGGTTATCAAATATTACTAAAAACATACACACAGTATTCTCTCTCTTTGAATAGCAAAAACATACAGTGGTTTGTCTGTCTTTGGTATTACATGTGTCTGTTTACACCTTTTCTTCACAGCAAGCCTTTAATGCGACGGCTGTGATCCGCCACATGAGGCGCCTGCAGCTGGGCACCAGCTTTGGAAGCAGCATTCACAGCACCAACTCTACGTCCAAGCCTCAGAGTCGTGCTCCAGCCAAGAGCCAGTCTGTGGACTGCGCCCCGCTCTCCCTGAAGGACTGTGAGTGACACTTCAGATGCTCCCTGTAGACACGAACATGTCCAACTTCTAGTGCTGCACTCAGCTGAGCTCTGTTCACGCTGCTGCCGTCTCCACTGAGCTAATTGGCAACAGTTTAAAAGTACTCGAGGTGTAATAAAACATTTCAATTAAGCAGACTAAACTGAGTTTGACACGAGCCATGTGGTCGTGACGTTTCTGGTGCCATTTAATTTAACATAAGATCTTTTGAAAATGGAGAAAACACCTCAACTCTAATAAATGTTGGTTTACTACTTACTTTATTAATCACTCAAGTCATTTATCAAACAAAAAAGCCAAACATTTCACGTGAGGATTTTTCTTTGTTTTATATCATTGTAAACAAAATAATAAAGATTTTGGTTGAGATGTCACCTTGAGATCAATTAATAGACATAATAAACATTTTATGGACTTAAGCGGCCAGGCACAAAACTAATGAGCAGATTAATTAGTAATTAAAATGATTATTATTTGCAGTCTTAATGTGTTCATTAGCTTTTGTGTAGTGCTGAAGTATATTGTATTTTCTAGATTGTTATGGTGACAGTCAGTGCGATATGCTATGATTGACAACAACGCATGTTCGTCAAAGTAATCTTAACTCAAGGTCCACGTACCAGCTTTTGTCCCGAGCTTTCAACCACATCTCATGGTTTTCATCAGCAGATAGAGTTCGCTCAGATTTAATGGAAATGGCTCAGTATTATTCCTGCTACTTCTACTCAGTAATGTTTCTGTTATTTCCAAAGTCAAGAATGGAAAAAAAAGAAAGTCTGGTTAATATATTGTATATTTTTCTTATTGTCAATAAATCCCATGAAAAGAGCAAAACCAATGATGAATTGATCCTACAGTTTTGTTTGTGTAATCAAAACCTGTTCTCTGTGTCATAGATCTCCACTTAAAAACACATAAATGAGTCACACTGCTGCACTGGACGACTTGTTCCTTCATTACGACGGACATGACAAGCTGCTGCTGTAAATACTCACTAGAGCACCAAATGTGTGTTCATCCATGGCTGAAAATTGCATTATTTACTTCCGTTTGAGTAACATTTGCTAAAAACTACAGTGTTCAGTTGTTTCAGGAAATTATTTCACCTTTTTTTAAAAATGATAGTATGTTTGTGACCATTGTTTTTAAAGATTTACATCTTCAGTGGGTGTTGCGGGCCACAGACAGGCTTGGATATTAGTAAAGCATTGAGAGATGGCCTTAGGGTCGAGTGTTTATAGTTGTTCCGAACAGCCACACTCGAAGGCAGCATGAAAAGCCAGCTGTCATAGAGAAAAATCTGGATTAACAGTGCACACAATCAGACATTCATAGTGTTGCCCTCGTGTTGTTCACATGAATAGTTGTGTAAAGAATGGAAAAAGACAGCTAGAGAGAGAAGTTCAAACCTTGCCTCTGCACAGCTGACCAATGATGGCGTGAAGTGCGTGTGAATGTCAGATTGTCGGTTTCAGAAAGTTACACAAATGATTGGACACAGACCTCCCTACTCCAACCTACTGGCCCCTTAACACATTGTTGGTCTTTTCACGGGATTTGTTGACAATAATTAAAACATAGAACATATCCAGACCTTTCCTTTAACTTGTATTTTTCCTACTAGTCAAATAAAACTCAGTAAATGCAATGCAACTCCTGGCTGAAACTATATTTTCTCCAACAGGTCCTCCAATTGCTCCTCTGCCCTCTGCTGTTAAAGCGTACAATCAGGACTCTGACGCCGCCTCTGCTGTACGAGAGGAACCATCAGTGGTGGGCGAGCCATCGCGGCCGCGACCCTCCACTGTTACCGTCATCCACACTGGGACTAAATGACGCCAGGTTCCGCGGGAGGTGAGCTGGGAGACCACAGAGCTTTGAGACGGGATAAAACCATCCCAGGCCTCGTGATCCAAACGTCGTTGCCCAGTTTGCCCATCCCGCAACCTCCCACCTGTTTCTGCCAACCACGGGAGGAATTTGAGGGGCGTCGGCTCAGCTCCATTTACCATGGCTCAGCGCGGCATCTTGCTGCTCCCCTTCCCACTGTCATACAGACCTGGAAGTACAGAGGGGAGGATGCTCACCAGACGTTGTTATTGTGGAAGCCATGTTCAGCCTGGATCCTGGTTGTCTGGCAGTTAAACAAGCAGCTGGTCTGGGAAGTGCCACACTAAAGGGAACTCTTTATTGAAGCTGCTATCATTTTTTGACTGCGAGCGTCTTTGAGACAGGACCCTCCGCTGTATGCCTTGTGTAAATATCCTGCCTGGAACTGTTGAGTGGAGTCATGTTATTCAAGTGAAATATAAGCTTCAAGCTGTGGTAAACAATTGTGACATCATCTGCACTCTGAACTTCTTTGTCGTTTTGACAGCTCTTGTTAATTTGCTGTGGTATTTGCTACAATGGCTCGCAGGGTAATAACTCCCAACAGTGTGACAGTATGTGTTATCTCTTTGCTTTAAAGTGTGTGGACATGAAATACGAGCAGGACAGTGAGCTTCAATCATGGCTGTGATCGCTGAGAGGGCCGGTGCATTGCACTAATGTATTGGATTATTTATTTTCTTACAATATATTATGACTTTTGTAAGAGTACCACTTGCAGGAAATGTGTAAATGTGTTATTAGACTGGACTGAAACCTTACTGAATTGAATGATACAGTATCTAATAGTTGTTACTTTGTAATTGCTGTTTTATTTGATTGATTCATTTTGACGTGACTGTGAAGTCTTACTTGACCACAGGAGGGCAACCACGTGTTGTTGCTGTGTGACCAGTTCTCAGGGATGTGCTCCAACATGAAGCTAACCAAACCCCCTCTCAGAGTGATCAGACACTGCTGGTGACGGTGAAATAGTTGAAAAGGAAAACCTTCAAATACTGCATATTATTCTAATGTGCCATTGGGAGAGTTTGACAGAGGCTTTCTTTCTTTAAATCCATCATTATTGACAGTGTGAGTGTAATGTAACTCGTACTGAGTGGATTGTTTTCCCTTTAAAAACCTTGAATTTAAATATTTGGATTTAAAGAAAGTGTTTATCAGTGAAGTGTGCAGTAAAAAAAAAAGTAAATTGACAAATTAATGCAAATGCATCTTGATAACGTTTGCTCCCACTGCAGAATCGTCAAATCAGTAGTGTACAGTTCAGTAGTTGTAATATCGTGCTCTGCTTCCGCTCATGAAGTGGCTGGTCTGAAAACAGCTCACTCTCTCTGTGTTTAATCACTGTGCTTTCATACCAGCCTGTTGAATTTAGCAGAAAGACTCTTTCTCCTCTCTCTCTAGACTTTCACACAGAGAAGAGAAGGGATCTGTCTTTGTATTTTTCTCTGTGGTACCTCTATTTAATTTCACAATTTCAACATGAGGGGGGGGGGGATGAATGCATTATCTAAAAGATGTTGTGGTGAATTTTGACAAGGACTCTACTTACTGTAAATACAAATCTCAACAACACAGTTAGCTTGGGTCTTGAGTGTTTATTTTTGTCTTCCCTATATTTTATCCCCCAAAGACATCAACAGAAAGCAAAATATATGAAGCATTGAAAGCCCCTCAGTATGCATGTATCACATATTGTTGCAGAAATGTGCTTTGGAGTTGTAGAGATGCATGTATTAAAAAAAGAGGTTTGTTTGCACGAGTCGTTGCTTCTTTGACAGGGAGTAAATATAAGTTCGAGTTTGTACACATTTCGTACAGCAAAAACATGTTATTTAATACTTTTAAATGATTACGTTAAAAGATTTAACTGTCATCACAAGTGAGTAAATATATAAGTAAATACAGTATATTCACACTTATTCTGCTTCTGGTAATATGTTGTAAAATCACTGCACATCTGTTTAACCCAGGAGACCCGGGCCCTCCTTTTAAAAAAAACATACTTAACATTGTTTTATCAGCTCAATACTTTATGACTTTATTTATGAGAATTGCTTATAAACATAATTTTGAACTGATGACATGTTTCAGACGTCCGCTACAGAAAATGATTCATTACATCTGTTGGGGGGGTTTCAGAGACCCCCGTTGTTTAAATACAATGGGTTTTCATCTGCTCTATGTGATTGGTGTTGACAGAACTTTTTCTGCAGCACTACAGTTTGTTCATGAGTCTGACAGGAAACTTTATGGGCTCTAATTGATCCCAAACATAAGTAACTTCACTATTTATGTTAACATACTGTACATTTCTTTGTATGTGAATGACTTGTTAAGCAAAAATGTCATAAATTCACTGGTTCCAACTCTTCAAATGTAAATATTTGTTGGTTTCCTTAGTCCACTATAATAGTAAGTAATAGTAGTTTTTGTCTGTTGATTGGACAAAGCAAGCAATTGAATTAAGTCAACTTGGGTTTTGGGAAATTGTGATTATGACATTTTTCACTGTTTTCTGACATTGTGTAGACCAAATGAATAAACGATCAATAGCAAAAATAACCAGTAGATTAATCAATAATGAAAATAATAGTTAGTTGCAGCCCTAAACAGAAAGGATATTTATTTGTTCATCCATAGCCCGTAACATATAAAACATAAAATATTTCCTTATTTTGTACAATGTTTTATGGTTATTTCTGTATTTTGTCACCTTCAAGTTCAGTTTGAGGTGAAGGGAAAGGTTACCACTTCAATACCTTTCTATATATTGGGGTTTTAATAAGTTCAAAAGAAAAGACCAACATTTTGATGGAAAAATGAAAATGTTTGGAATTATTATTATGACTTTAACACATACAGCTGTGGGGTTTGTGGGATCCCAAACAGTGAAGAAGTAAAGCCAATGCCAACAACACAAAGGTTAAAAACAAACCAAATATGGCTGAAAATCTCTGCTGCTGATGTCTCTACTGTACAACTGTCAAGCTCTGAGGAGAAAAGCCTCATTGTGTAGTTAAAGATGTTTCTTTAAAATCGTTACGCTTACAGCATCACCTCTCTCCTCTCGGCCTCAGATGGACTGACGGTTGTACTCCTGGGGAGGATGCATCCCGTCGTAGTGAAACTCCCTCCACTGCTCGGTGCTCTCTCTGGTCCTCTCGTCTTGTTCTGGAAGATTGTGAGAATTTTCGTGGATGAATGAGCTGGTCGAGTGAGTGAACTCGTCCCTCTCAGCTACATCAGATATCAGGGTTTGCATACCGTCGTGCTCCTCTTCAGCGTAGCTCTCAAACTCATTCCTCTTCTCCTCGTGAAACTCTCTCTTTCGTTCATCTGCAGCCAGAATCTGCCTCTGCTCAGCTGCAAGCACAGAGGAGGATGATGATGAATTAACTGACTGTAAAAATGATAAACATCTTAGATCCAGTAGTTTATTATCATATTAACGGCTGTTAACATAAAGAGCTGTTGAACAAAGTGACTGACTTTAAACAATTTTAAAACTCCATAAGATGGCATCAGCTGTAAAGAACAAACAAATTATCCCTTTAATGGTCTCACCAACAAAAGGTTATATAATATGCAGTTCAGTCTTTGGAGAACTACATCAGACTGCCTGTGCTTTTGTGCAATAACACAACAGTTTTTTTTGGGCTCTGGATCGTCTGTATTGTTTGTGGTTTTCTACAAATCATCACCGACTTGTATTCAAACACAAGAAAACTTTCTATACATTTCAATCTGGACACCCTTTGGGCAGAAGTTACACTGCTCCCTGTGATCAGAGTGAAGTGGTTTCCACAACTATTACTGTGATTCAACTTGGCTTTATTGATTTATTATTACTAATATTAGCAGTATCACCTGATAAGTGACTGTATTTTCATTGAAAACATCTAAATAATATACAAAAAATATTTCCAATCAATATACTATGGAATAACATTAGATTTTTATCATATCGACAACAGTTTAAAATCAGAAATCTTTGTATTCCATGGTAATAATAATACTTTTGGTCAAATATTTTGGCAATACTACCTTTTCCATTAATGAACTGAACAAGCTGGTTGAGCAAGTTTTTAAAAAGTCATTACAAAGTCATCAAACTTTTTGTGGGGTATTCATTTATATCATTATGTACAGTAAACCCTCTGAAACTAAGCTAAAGAATTACCATGAAAACCATAAGCAGGCCACATGCCAAGAGTGATTTTTCAACCGCTAACTTCCTGGAAGGAAGCCACCTGAAAAGGTTTTGAAACCCGTAGTGCACTCTGGGGATTTTTTGGGGCCTAACACACTTCAGTCGACTCAGTCAGGTTGAGTAAAGTACAACTAGTTGTTCAACAAGATATCACAACTCTGAAAATGCTCTACTAAATGTTTGAGAAGAAGTAACCACAGTGTCAATTAAAAGCTCACCTACAAGTATAGACACACACACACACACGTTCAACACGTTGATTGTTAAACATTACAAAACTACAACCTGAAAAAATACCACAGAGCTGAATCACCGCGTGTCTTAACAAAAGCTGCTTTTTGTGACCTTCATAAAACTGGCATTTGTGGTGAAGCTGTGATTCACAGAAGCTGCATGCATCCAAGGCCAACACACAAAAACACAAAACCTGGTTCCCCCAAGTGATGGAAAGATGTCTAATGAGTCATGTCTCACCCTTTTTTTTTTTTTCTAGAACCAGAAAGATATGTGTGGGTAGAAAGCAAAATGAAAGGAGAGGTTCACATCTTTTCAAGTTCATCTTCATACGAAACTCACAAGCCCACATGCACTTTGAAGTCACTGGTTGAGTTACTGGTTGCTGTAATTGTTCTTTCTGTCCATACTGACTGTGAAGACAAGATATCCCTTCCTAATGCAGCTCTAATTAAATTCAGCAGAAGTTAATATGAGAGTCAGTCTGAGTTAGACACATCAAGTGACACATCAAGAGACTGTAATCAACATTACAGTCTCTTTAATAGGGATGGGCTCTGGTAGCCGGTTCCATGTTTGTACTAATGTAGATACAGAGAGGTGACCTGCATGTGACCTCTGACCAGCAGGACTGGACATATGAAGAAGACCAGAACACATTAAAGTACTCGTCTGTCATGTGTGGGCAAGTTACACTGGCTACAGTAACATTAGAAAGAGCCATTAGCGGAGAGGTTTGGGATAACCGTGCTAACCTTTCCAAAGTCAGGTCACAATCTTTGACCTTTTACCAGAATTCCCTGCACAGGTCTGTGCATGCAGCGGTAGCTGGAACTCATGTCACTTAGTTTTAAATTACATGGTTTAATGTTTATAAGATTTACAGATGAACCGAGGATCAGTATTTGTGACTTGCAGATGAAAACATATTTAATAGAACGAGTATTGAGGGCATTTATCTCCCATTTTTTGGTTTGTTATCCCTTTCAAACATTGCACAGCAGAGTTACTCATCCATCATTTTCTTCGCCTGACACACCACAGCAGAACGGCTTCACCAACTCCCACAAAAACCCCAAAGTCAAACAGCAGCATGTCTGATGTCTGCGTTTGAATGTCAAAACTCTGCTTCAAAATTGTACATCACCTTATCCACCTACTGAAACAGCTAATATATATATGTGTATCAAATATATTCCTTTGCAAATTTCATCTACCTGCGAGCGAGATGGTGTGCTTTTATGTCATTATGCAGCAGGAGAGGCTCTTCAAAGTAAGCACAATTTATTTGTCTACCTTTTTTTTTTCACATGGTTTTTCTCTGACCCCTTTCTGCCTGTGTGTCGGCACATTCCACATTCAACTCCCATCCACTCGCCCACTCACTCGTCCATCTCAGTCTTTTCACTGTGTTTAATGCTTTGTGTTCGTTTTATCCCTTCTTTAGCTGCACAGAGCGTCTTGTTGCTGTTGCGCACACAGACCCACAACGTGTTACACAACTCCAATTCAGAGCAGCAGTCTCAGTGTGTGCTCTCACCTTCCTGTTGGCAGAACTGTACATAACAGTGCCGTTAAATCACCCGAGAATGTCAAACATTGTACAATATGTGAATTTTCACAACACTTGTAAGGAGGATATTCACTGATACACTCTGAGGTGAGTGAGTGTGTGTGTGTGTGTGTGTGTGTGTGTGTGTGTGTGTGTGTGTGTGTGTGTGTGTGTGTGTGAGCTCCATGCTGCCCTGTGGCTCCTGCTGCAGCGTCCAGCAGAGGAAGCAGTGTGACCAGACAGGTCTGAGTCTGGTCTCAGGTCAGGTTCAGAAAATGGTTAACAGCTGCTGGCTGCCAAAGTCATAAAAACATTCAGGCTGCCATCAACATGTTTGCTCTCTGTCCGTTCAAACAGCAAAAAAAAAAGTTAAAGTTTCAAGAGTAATTTCTTCTCTCACTGTGCCAAAAATTGCATTTTTTAAAAAATAAGTGAAAGAAATCTGTCGATGTGGTTGTACTTTACAATGTCAACTGTTTCCATAACAGTACAGTGTCTTTTTGTGCTCAGGATGGAGACAAAAAGAGGAATTATCTCTTATTTCACGCAGTATTCAGTTGCTTAACAAACTCTGACTTGGCAGCAGTGCTTTTTACATTGTTCATATGATGAATGCTTTGTTTGGTCGATCATATTAGCATAATCTCTTCTTTCCCAGGCGGTCTGATGTTTTTGCGTAGGTCTGTTCTTTTTCAAGGGCCTATTGGGCAAAGCAATTTATCTGAAGGGGCAGTAAATGTTTCATTCAGATCAATTCTATTAGATAAAATAAACTTTTGTAGAATCAAATGTTATTTTGTTGATGTAAGTGCAGCAGTCTACCCCATCCTGACTTTTTTTTTGGAGAGAATTTAGGAAATTCAGCACATAAACCTTTACTGGATTTATCTCATTTTAAGAGGTAACACTTTTGCAACAAAGTTTTTGCACACTATAAAGTTTTAAAGATAAGTGTGTACGATCAAAAACTAATAATGACGTGAGTACAAGTGATCAACAATGTACAGGATTTTTTGATTTCTGAAAATGAGAAGAAATTATTTCTAAGTACACACTGTTTTGTAATGAATCGTTATTAATATTATTACCAATTTGGATGCAACATAATGACTTCCATTGTGGCATAACAGTGAACAAATTAGTGTGTGAGTACCTCTGCTGCCAAAATGTCCTGTATAATAAGACACAGATGCCAACAATTACCATAAACACACACACACACACACCACCTTGGCTGACCAGTGAACTCACCGTTAATCTCATCCTGAGACTTGGCGCCCCGTCTGCTGCGTCTTCTGAAGAAGTTTGAGGCATCGGCCTCCTTCATGAAGATCTTCTTCAGCGGACCTGCAGTGGAAGCAGGAGGAGGTTCAGCTTACAGCATAAAGGGGATAAAAACAGAGAGGATATGGAAGAGATGCAGCTGATGCAGCTCCTCACCTTGTGGGTCTTTAGCGCTGCCTGTGCTGCTGGGCACAGCTGCAGAGTCGGCCTCTGGAGACACTAGAGGACAAAACATGAAGGCTCTAAATTAAAACACAGAATCTAGGCTCCCATGCTTACCTCCCCATGAAATTCAAAGAAAACAAACAGCTATCATCACTCTATAGGCTTCAAAGATACTCCAGATATAAATTCTCCTGCATCAGACTCACAGGAAAGTGCAAGAAGCACGGCGAGGAGAGCCAGGAGGGTTGCGTATGTCCAGGACATCTTTAGATCTGTGTCTGAACGGTTGAGAGATAAGAGCAGTGAGGCAGACCAGGACCAGGGAGAGGAGAGTAAGACGTAAATGAGAGGTGGGGTGGGAGCCTGGAGGAATATTGACTGCATGTCAGAGGAGAGGGAGGGAGTGACCGTGCAGATCTGATAAGAGGCTGAATCCAACAAACAGCAGAGATGGTTTCCAAGTGGCAGGAAGGTGCTGAGGATTTAATTTTGACTTGATAAAGATATTGTGCTCCTTTAACCTCTCATTTTTTTTCTGCTTTCTGCAGGCGACCCACCATTTACCTTTTGTCAAATATCACGGTCCTGTGAGCAGTGGTGGAAGAAGTACTCAGATCTTTTACTTGAGTAAAAGTAGCAATACCAAAGTGTAGAAAAATACTATTTAACAAGTAAAAACCTTGCATTACAGTACCAAAAATAAAAATACTCATTATGCAGAAAGGCCCAGGGCTCACTATAGAAATGACACTACAGGCTGAATATACCACTTGCCTGGTTAATACCTACACTTACAAGAAAAAAGATGGATGACAGACAACAAAAACACTGACCTTTCTGGAAAAAAAGTGACAGAAAACAACCCGAGGCCCAGAGCTGGAGGGTTTTTCTTGCCAAATGTCTCCTTTGCAGATGCAGCTGAAAGAGGCCCCTCAACAAGGCCGCTCTCTCTGCTTCTGCATAAAATCCGGCCTGGAAAAATATGCAGCCTTCTGTTTGCTGGAGTTTTTTTCCCACCTGGATTCTGGCTGCGCCCCAGAAAAGACTGAATGTTTAAATTGTTTTGTGGGGCAATCCAAGGTGGAGGGATTGTTGCTCAGGGAAGTGAGAGGAAGTTGGAGGGAGGGTTTCAGGATATGTGTAGCAAGTTTGCTCGGGCAAGTGAGGAAAGCATGTAACAGGAGGAAAATAATTTTAATTTGCACCAACTGCATATTATACTTGAAGAGAATTAGGGCATTCAATTAAACAGTGAGTCTGTAATTTAGTAAAAAAGTTACATGGTGGATTTTTTTGTCCTGTTTTGTTTGTCTGCTTGTTAGTTAGTTAGCAGGTTATCTTAAAAACAGACTTTAATGAAATTTGGTGTGATGTTAGCACAGTGTCCAAGGAAATGATTCATTTTTTGGAGTGGATCTGTCATCCAAAAATTATTTCTTAACATGGTGAGATGCACTGAATATACACTCTATATTAGTGCATAGTAATATACTGTACATTAGTGGTGCAAGTCAGTAGATAAGACAGTGTTATATGCTGAACAATAAGATGAAGAATTGGACATCAAACAAGTATTAACTGTACATAGAATAAATCCATGCTCACAGTTAAAGGTAGATAATAATAATAACAATAGTCCATATACTTTACACTATGTATAAAGCAAAAGCATAAAATGGAAGTACAAAAGTACTTAATGGAGGAAGATGCTCCCTTTAAGAACTTTGCCTATTTACTGCAAAGATATGAGGTGTTAGTTGCGGTGTCAGTATGTACAGTATGACTGTGGATAAACCAGCACAGTTTGTAATGTGTTAGTAGAGTATAAAATGTAGTTCTTATAACAAATCCAAAACATAAGCTAAAGGTGCATCTTGCTTTGACAAACATATGGTTTATTCTTCACTACTCATGTTTTTTTATCTGAATGCTAACTGAAGTTAGCAAACTAGCTGCATTATCAGAAAATTAGTTGACTTCCTGTCCTTGGAAACATTACTTTTTTTCCCCAGAGATTGTGGTATTTGTTTTTACACATCAACAAAAAGCAGACTAAAGAGCAAAATGTAGGTATAGGGGAAGATGTCCCCGAAGCTACAAGTAAAAAAAGCTGCATCAAAACCTTACATCAGTAAAAGTATTTAAGTATTATCAGCAATATGTACATAAAGTATCAAGAGTAAAAGTACTCATTCTGCAGAAAAATGGTCCCTGTCAGTGTTTTACTGTTATATATGATGTTTTTGGATTAATAACCTTGAAAAATTCACATTCAAAATCGCCAAATTTGGAGATGCATGGTTTTCACTGGACAGGAAGGGTATGGAAAATTGTAACTAAAGCTGTCAGACAAGTAGAAAGTACAATATTTCAAGGTTCAAGGAACATTGAGTTGAGGGAGAGCCCTCATTTTCAATGGTGCAGAGGTACATAAAATAAATGCAGACAATCAAATAGCAATAAAGGAAGAATACATGGCTAAAACAGATAAAAACAAAAGATTTTTAAAAGCAATGACAGTTACGATCAATAAGATTCGCAATTAAACCTTTGAATTTTATATTTATGTTTTTTTACTTTTGACTTGTTTTTTTTTAAAAATCTTTTTTGTTTTCTCCTAATATGTCTGTTGTTATGCACCAACGTACCAATGCAAATTCTTTGTATGTGAAAACCTACTTGGCAATAAACCCGATTCTGGTTCTGGTTCTCGTTCTGATTGTGAAATATGTGGATATACATGTGTTGTGTTCCTGTAGCATTTCCTCCAGCAGGGGCCGCTGTGGTGCCGCTCTGACAGCATCCCTGTCTTATCTAGAACCAACAGTTAGGTGGCGCTGTTTCCCCGCTGAGATTTTGATGACACGGGTGTGTGGTGGCAGGCAGGCAGCGTCAGCAGCAGGCAGAGGACACACTCAGATCAACCAGTAATCACCATCGTCTCTGCGACCGAAAAAACCAACAACAGCGCTTCCTATTTTCTACCTAGAGTGAAAGTTTAAAGCCTAAAAACGAAGCCATGCTACTGGACGCTACAACCCCGCGGATATAAGCGACACTGAAGACCAGAAAGTAGCTACCACCACACCGAAACCACAAAGAAGAAGCAGTCGGTGTTTTTTTTTTTTCACGCTCGGAGGGAAAGACGGCATCCGGCCTGAGAAGAAGCTCCGAGGTCGGGGACTCCGGTCGGAGTAACGCTCATCGTTTCTGGTGAGAGTCCTCACATTTTCGGGGTAGTTTTTATGCGAATTTACCACAGTGAAACGGCGGCTAAAGCACCGGTTAGAAACATTAACACCACCCTGCGTTGACACAAAACGGGCTTAACAATGTAGCAATGTTTACTTCACAGCCCTCCGTGTGAATGCAGCCGTTTGTTGTGTTGAGCTATTCAGTTTGTCCCATTCACCGGTGAATGGTCGCATTTCACCAAAATAAACTGTGAGCTTAGCTACATGCGGCATTAACTTCAGAGTGGTTAATGCTTTATCACGGTTAAACATTTGTGTCAGCTTTGTCGTTAAATACCACTCGGAGCAACACAAACAGTCGGCTGCTTAGTTGTCACTAAATTGTATGAGGTTTGGTTGTGAAAAGGGGAGGAAGGGCTGGCTGCTCTGCGTGTATCGTCTTGCCATAGTTGCTACCAAAACATTCACTGACCCACATTTCTGACATGTCCCGTCTTTCTGGTCCAAATTTTTCTCAAACTACTTGAAGCACCGCGCAAACTGTACCAGCCTCTGAACTCGCACACAGGCAGTATTAACAGCTGTAAGCCGTTTCAGCTGTTTGTAGGAAGGCCAGGACAGGAGCCTGTATGGGAAACAGCCTGAGAAAGACTCCTGCAATTTCTAGGAATCTCACCCCCAGAGGCTGCTGTCAATGAATTTCTGTACTTGTGTCTTCTTCCTATAGGCAGTTAAACCGTGTGTGTGTGTGTGATGAGTGTGAAGTTAGCAGGATGTCCAAAAGGAAGACATCATTGTTCTGGAGGGGGTTGGGATGCTCATGGCAAACTTATGAGGAAGTTCATTTCATGTGAAAACACCCAGGAGCCGATGCGGTCACATATTTTATTGCCACATTTATTGTTCTCATGTTGTTAACAGCCTTATTCTAAGCTTACTGAGTCAGGGCATATATGGTAAATGTATGCAAAATAACATATACAAGAATCAAACTGATGTTCAAATAAATTAACTATGTTCATCTGTTATGCTTTGCATGGGACCAATCTCTTCACAAACTTTAATAACTACTTTTGTTAGTTTTTATGCTCAGAATCTAAAATTTGGAAAACAAAAATGTCTACAGCAATAACACAAGGGCTGCAATTACTGATTCTTTTCAGTATCAATTAACTAGCTGATTAATTTCTCGATTAGTTGATTGATCGTTAAGTCTGTAAAATGTCTGAAAATACATAAAAAATAAGAGTTTCCTAAAGCCCACGTTGACGTCTTCCATTTTCTTGTTTTGTCTGACCGACAATCCAAAGTTCAAAATATTCAGTTTGCTATCACAGAGGAGTAACAAAACCAGCAAATGTTCACATTTGAGAAGTTAGAGCCAGTTAATAGTTGGCGCTTTTACTTAAAACAGTTTGAACAGTTTCTGATTAATTTTCTGTTGGTCTACTAATCGATTTATAAACTTTCTGCTGTCGATAACATGAGATCATATAATTATGATTTGATTCTGTCGATTACAGAATATTGATATTGAATTATCACCCTGCCTACTATTTCTATTAGAAAATAAACTTTGTTACTGCGACTGGCTATTGTTTTTTGATACTAGTGCCGATACAGTATCTGAGTTCCAGTACAGATACCAAAACAATACGTTTAAATACTTTATTTTGAAGAAGATCAGTGTTGTTCAACTGAGCCTTTTTTTCTTTAACAAAAGAAACCAAACTTCTCAAATATTAAATGTTGTTCAGCAGGAATGTTGCTTGAATAAATGCAGTCAAAAATATGATTTCAATCAGAAACCCTCTGATAAAAAATAAGTAAAGACGCACGCATTCAGTGCCAGCTTTTGACAGTTTTTGATACTGTGCTATGGAAACATTTTGGTCAGTACAAATAAACCTACTGAGGTTCGATACCCATTCTCACTATTTACAATTTATATTGTTTTGCTGATGGCTGAATGAAAGAGCTGTCTTAGCACTTTCTCTCATTTCCTGTGAGACGGTTTCATTTTGACAGCCACAAGCTGATGAGCTTCCTTGCAAGATGTGTATCATCCAGGAGCTTCAGGGAGGTGTGTCGCTTTTGGACTCAAAATACCTCGTGTTGAGCCTGGTACCTACAGGAGGGCAGGAGGGCCGGGAGCTGTTGGGGGACAGTGTGCCTGTGTGTGTTGGTTTGACGTGGGGTCGTTCCCTTGGTGAAGGCCTTGGGGATGGTGGTGGCAGGGTAACCTGACCCGCTGTGAAACAGCTGTAGACACGCGGTGCTGATCCCTCGAGTCCCAGTGCAGATCAGATGATGGTCCAGTATGTGTATGGGTGTGTGTGAGTGTGTGTGAGCATACACATTAATGGATGTGTTTTTGCCAGAGATTCATTCTCTACTTTTGAACATGCTATGATACACAGAACGATTTCGAACCAAACTTCATAGACTTTTTGGGCGATTTTAATTTCTGTTTTTTCGCTAATACTCGCTAATACAAATGTGTGTTCTCTCTGAGTGTGTGTGTGAGCATACACATTAATGGATGTGTTTTTGCCAGAGATTCATTCTCTAGAACGATGTCTAACCAAACTTCATAGACTTTTTGGGCGATTTTAATTCCTACGGTTTTGCTAATTCAAGTGTGTGTTCTCTCTGAGTGTGTGAGCTCATGTTTAAGCGGCAGGCCAAGACAGCTGGCTGAAGGTTAATGTGTCAGTGCTCTCTGGGGAGCAGCTGCTATGTCACAGGCACCACTCCAATCTATAGATAGCCATGAATACATACTCTTCCTCTTTTCTCTGCTGCATTAACACAAGAACTCTGGCACCAGCATGCAGCTCAGGCCTCTCGCATGCAGTTGCCCCACAAGACAAATGCTGCTGCTTGCAAGTGTGGCCGCTCCCTGATTCTCTATCTGATTCTGGAAGTGCCTGGTGGTAGTAAAGAGCCCCCTGCAGCCACTGAGCCAGTTGGCTAAGAACCTGTTTGATCGAGTTATACAGTAATAACTTACACCACATAACTGGGTCTGCAGTATTAATGTCTGAAACAGGTGAGGGACAAATATTGCCTTTTTTCCTGTCACTCTTGGTGGGATTTGCAGGAGCTGTCTGAACACGTCTGGTCTTTATTTGGAAACAGATACACACACACATACGCACACACGCACACATCTTCATCCAAACCAACGTTATTACAGCCAGCATAGCTTCGCATATTTGAGATGTGCTGAGGTGTTCATAATTAAGTTCTCACTGGCTTAATAAAAGAACCATGTTAAATCCGTGTGTTTGGTTTTTTAATTATCTGAATTTAGAAACCCCCAGGCCCACTCAACCCTGGCTCAGTAGGTTTTTCTAATCAGGGATTGAGAAAGTAGACCACTGTTCAGCGGCTAAAAATAAATGTCGGGTTCCTTCTTAATGACATTATCAATTTTATATTTAATCCAAAACTTTAGTGAGTTTCTCATCACTCACAAGGGAGAAAGAAAAAGGACCATGATGGAAAACGTGTTATTTATCCACATAGTTTTTCTTTTTATTCAAATAAAAACATCCATAAAAGATTAGTTGACAAAAATTGAATCAACAACAATTGTGATAATCAATTTTAGTTTCAGTTTTAGCTTCTCAAATGTGACAATTTGCTCTGTTTCATATCTTTATAAAATGAATATCTTTGTGTTTTGGACTGTTGGTCGGAAAAACACAAAATTTGAAGACGACACTCCAAACGAATAATAGCAAAAATAGAGGAAATCGACAATGAAAATAATTGCTAGTTGCCGTCCTATGAATGATTAATTGAAAAATAATCGTGTGTTTCATGCAGCCGCAACAGTTAAGAAAAGTCAGTTATAAACAACCTGCCACCTTAACTTTCTGCAGGGTTTGCTGTAACACACAACAGTGCCTGGCATGCAGGCTGTGTGAAATTACTACAAAGGCTACTGAGTGAGGGCTGTTTGTGTTTGCAGTTTGATATGGAGACTGATATTCTGATAACCCCATCCTGCCGTCTGCCCTCAGTTAGATAGCAGCGTGGCCTGTTGTTCCCTTTTAACAGCCATGAAAGGCTATAACGACCTGCTGGTGCGACGATGAGCGCAGACGGGCAGGGAGGGGAAGGCTAATTGTCGCCCTCTCTGATGCTAATGCTCTGCTCACAAACGGACGCCAGGTGACTTGACTCAGGCTTAGATCAGATGAGTCCACGCCTGGGCGATTATCTCTGTAATGAGCCAAACATGAGACTGTGATAATCATGCTGCCTTTTATCTAGAATAAATGAGGACTGTCAACATGCTGAATATATACAGTATATTTATGGGGAGAAATGAACTCCTAAAATCTTGTAGGTAGGTATAACATTTCCAGGATCCAGTCTGAAAAGTTGTTTTATTTGATCCTCATTTTATCCACAAAGGATTCCAACCACAAAACTTGGATGTTTTTCCAAAAATTGGTCGTGACACTAGTCGGCTGCCTGTCTGATAATATCAGGCCCTGAACCCAGCTGGGTCCACAAGGCTTATCTGTCACAATTCATGCTGGCCTTTATCCCATTCATAAACCGTGTTATCATGTGAAGTGTAAGTGGTGCCTTAGATGTATCGTTTTCATTTAAATGGTGTGTTTAATTTCAGAGTCGTGGTTTAGATATTCACAACATATTTATGAATGGAAATTAATCTGAATTAACTTTTTTTCTTAAGATCATTCTGGGTATAATTTCATATTTAAGCCAAATCTCAAAAAGAGCCCACATTGTGTAAATATGTGAGCCTACATTTAGAGAATATTGATAGCACAAGTAAAAGTGTTATTTCTGTGACAAATGCTGTCACTGTCATAACTACACTTACAGAGTCACAGGGGGCAATGTACAAAATAGTAACTAGAAGTAGCCACAACAATTTTGAGGACCGATTAATTGTTTAAGTCATTGATCAAGCAAAATCCCAAATATCGTATCGTTCCTGTTTCTCAAATTTGTTGCCTTTCTCTCTTTTATATCTTTGGAAATTGATTAACTTTGGGTTTTAGACTGCATTTCGTCATGTTTTTGTCCAACCAACCGTCCAAAAGCCAAATTCTCACATTTTGAGAAGCTGGAACCACCGTCCGGTATTTTAGCCTGAAAAATGACTTTGATTAATCTATTATCAAAAAAACTATAGATGAATTTTCTTTCAATTGATTAATTGACTATTTGTTGCAGCACTAGTATTTTTTCCGTTTTTTTTACATTCTTTAGATGGAACGATAAATCAGTTAATCTCAAAGATCGAGTAAGTGAAAAAATAATCAATAGATCAATTGATAATGAAAATAGTAAGCCCTAAATATAAAGGAACATAGCCTTCACAACACAGATAATGAATTTGTAGGCTGTTCTACAGTAACGCCTCTTCTTCCTGGAGTCCACAAAACTATTATTATAGCTCAGTATGCCGTTAAACTGCGGCTACGAGCCTGCGATATTGAACTTGGTGATCTACTGTCTGACTGCAGGCAGTGTTGTTGGCCCACAGAGAAAGCTTAGAGAGGAGCAGGCCTGTCACTCAAGCCGCTGTAACCATAGCAGCAGTGTTAATCAGCTAGTGTTGAATCTTATTGCCTGTGAGATCTGTGGCTGTGCGTCACTGGTCTGGCCTGGCCTCCTTCGTCCACAGGCTCTGGCTGAGGTGTCTGTTGTATTTCCCACACAGACACATCAGCACTGACCTGTCTGTCGGCACCGCTCTGCTCTGCGGACACAGGTGACACGTGTGACAAGTGTGAAAGCAGGGCGAGGAAAGACTGTGTGTCAGTGAGGGTGGAAAAGGGCAAAGAAAAGAGGCAAAATATGATGAGGGTTTTTGTGTACCTGGCATTTAAGTTCAAACAGATCTCAATAGTGTTAAAGTAAAGTCACCTGCTGCAATATGTGGGGGAAGCATGCCTGCCTGGTTGTCATGCTCAGCTCAGCTCAGCACCACGCAGCACACCACTACCTCCTGTGTCTCCTGAAAAAGCCTACTTTTTACTGTGCACAATGCAGCCTTTATATAAGGCCCCCATAATGGAGCCAGCTCCTTCACTCATGTCCTCATTGTCTTGGCCAGGATGAGAAAAGGCTGCTCTTTAGAAAAGCAAGGCTGAGCTCACCCGTGAATCATGCCAACAGTCACGCTTGTTCTGTCTTCTTCTGTGAGCAAGGCAGCCAGGGGAGGAGAGGCAGGCAGGCGTTTTCTAGAACCTTCCCCCCGCCCGTTCTCCTGAAGGCAGTGACGTTAGGTGGTTAACTGAACCCTGTAGGGGTCGCAGAGAGGTTGCGAACTTGCTTTTCCTGTTTCCGTGGGTGGCCCAGACAGCAGTCACCCTGTGGCACTGGTGGTGGCTGTGGTTTGATTGGTTCATCTAGCAGAAGTGGGACAATTGCAGAGACTCCTGCAGTGATGGTGGCTTGTGGAGCTCTAGTCTGGCATTGCAGGGCTGCCGTGGGGGGGGTGTGGTGGTTCCTCACAGCAGGAACTCTGGCCTTACCCTTTCAGTAACCCTCTGTTTATCATCATCAGCACAGTCGCTGTTTGCTCGCGGCTGCTGCATGAAAAGGAGAGAATCCATATGAAGCGCATATGTCTATTGTCACCACTGCAGCATCTATAATGCTTCAACCCCCCCCTCCTCTCTCCTGTTTCCCCTGCATCCACCGACTACCTCCTGCAGACTGTACTGCCAGGAAAACAGAGGTGGAAAATGCAATTTAGCATACAGCTGGGGAGTCACGTTATGGTGGGTATTGATGGCTTGTTCAGGGGATGAAAATGCAGGCGTAGTTGGGGGGGGGGGGCTGCAGGAGTGGAGGGGGCGTTGGGGGGTTGCTATAGGGTGTGAGATGGAGGGAGACGGAAAATCAGCATGCAGTCTCCTGCCATGTTTCAACATTTTGCATTTTCAACATACCCCCCCCCCCACCTCCCATCGGATCTGGAGCTCAGACCTCAGACCGGCCTACTTAGGGGAGCTGGGATAAGGCTCGGAACAGGGATCATGTCCAAAGCTCCACACTCGATCCCAGAGCAGGGACGTGGGCCAGCGGATACGGGTGCACAGTAGACAGCCCCCCTTCTTCTTCTTCTTCTCTCTACTGCTGCCATTAACTTTCCATGGAACATTCAGAAAGTGATTTGTGTCCACAGTCTGCTGGATAGTAGGTCATATCCCGGTTATTTATGAGATGTTAATGTGCCCCCTCATATCCCAATCATATACACTCATAAATTAAGAGGGGATTCTGGATATTACCATGGAAACTGAAGAGAGATTGACTGCAAAAACCAGCAGTGAATGGTCAGAAAGGTGAAAGGTCAGTTTATCCCAATTTGGTGCCAGATATTCCTGATTTGAGTTTATCCCAATGATTGTAAAACACTTTATAATTTTTTTAAGATTTTGTTTGTCCAGAATAATATCACAACTATTGGTTGTGTTCATTATCGATTAATCTGTCTATTTGTTTTTTGATTAATTGTTTAGTCTATGAAAAGTCAACAAAATAGCGAAAAATATCCAGTTCTTGGAGCCTAAAGTGACGTCTTCAAATGTCTTGTTTTTTCAACCAGCAGTCCAAAACCCAAAGATATTCAATTTGCAATGACATAAAACAGAGAAAAGCTGCAAATCCTCACATTTAATGAACTTGAACAAGAAAATATTTGGCATTTTTGATTTATTAAATGACTGAAACGATGAATCAATTATCAAAATTGTTGCAGATTAATTTTCTGATGATTCCAGGGTGGGAAATTAAAATGTGAACATCTACCAGCCGCTGACAGATAAATGTTCAAATTCTCCAGCCACTCAATAAGTAAATCATTATTTTGTGTCTGAAATCTACCAGCCACTTTTGTTCATTTACATCTAAATCCAAGACGTGCTAGGAACTTTACATCCAGTGTGTTGCTTACTGTGGGGAAAAAACACAGAAAACTGTTGCCGCATACTCTGATGCAGAGACTATTCAATCACCAATGTTTTGATGGGTAAGTTGTCCCCTTCAGGGCACCCTTCAACGGTGGGGAATAAATAGTTTTCCAACAGAGTTATGAGTGTACCTTTTCTATCTAGAGCACATGTTGCAGGCTGTGTGTTAGGCTGCAGCAGGAGAGCGGGTAATGCAGTGAGCTGTTGGGCGCTTCAGCTGACTGCTTGCACGTGCTGGAGCTGACGCATCATGAAGCAGACTGACGTGAAGCTGTTATGACAGTCGAGTTGACGTTTTGTCTCATCTCGGTTCCTGGAATAATTAGATTGATTGTTGCTTGACTGAAAGCACAGAAGGGCAGTATGTATAAACGTAGGATGAAAGCTGTAAAAATATACATTCTGAATTGAAAAGCAAGCTTGTAGTGGAGAAGAGTGCTCTATCCCTTGTACTTACGACCCCAGGGATTTGCCCTATTTGCCAAAATGAAACTTTGATGTTGGATATCTGCACTTTTCCGCTCACAGGATGTTCCACTTCAGAATAAAGGACCAAATTAAAAAGTAGTGAACAAGAGAAAAGATGGACTCTCCAACATCAGATACAGTGCCTCTGTTGTCTTTTTAATGTCCTTAAATTGGCTGTAGTCAATATTTTTTATAATAACAATGTATGTGACAATGTAATGTGACAAAGATTGATGGCCAGAATCAAACCAGGAACATCACGGCTACATGGTACTCATCCTAAACCACCGCTGGATGCATTTTACTGTCATGTTACACGATTTTTGGGTATTATAAGTTCAGACTTTTTAGCTACCTCACTGCTATCTGAAGCTGTGAATCTATGAAGTGTCCTTGTGTGGTTTATCTGCAGTTTAATATTTCGTCTTTGCACCGTCCCAGTTTGCTTTGGCCTCACGCCCAGTCCAGACAGACGGTTGCTGCTGTCTGCTGTGTAGAGGGAATGGGGGCAGGCTCCCTGCCTCTTAAACTCTGTGTACAAACTTTTTAAACCAGCCGCTGTAGCTCTAAACGTACAGATGATTCAGCAGCTGTATGGCCTATTTCTCACTCCTGATACTGTATCTACACAAACAGACGTTTGACGGGCTGTTTATGTGAAATGAAAGTTTTAAATCAAGGCGCCATGTTTGAAAACCAGTTTTGTTCACTGATTGGCTGCCACTGTCGTGTGTTGTAACTTTGTCCCGGACTTGTTTCAAGTTGAATCTTTTCTAATCATTTAAGTCATTTATCAAGCACAAATGCCAAACATTCTTTGTTTCCATCTGGTGAGGATTTGCTGCTTTTCTGTTTCATATTCACTGAATATGTTTGGATGGGGACTGCTGATTGGACAAAACAAGCACTTTGGAGACAGGATCTTCTTATCTCAATTTTATGACATTTCAGACTGTTAATGGGAGAAATAATTGACAGATTAATTCATATTGAAAATAGTTGTTACTATGCTTGTAAAATGTTGCTGTCTGTCATGCTCTTATCCTGTGCTGTTCTGTGTACACTGATGCAGGAAAAAAAAGTTGACTGACAAAATTAAGTCCAAATCAGGGCTTCTTAAAGGATTGATTCGTGTTTTCAAGTCTGTCTTAAAACAATACTCACATGCTCATATTTACTATGAGACCGTTTTGGGTCGCTTCAATTGTTTTTTCTGTCCATACTGGCCAAGAAGAGATCCCTTCCCACTGCATTTTCCAGTGGAAGTGATGGGGAACAGTCCTCGTTCTGTGCAAAAATACTTAGCTGAAGATAATATGTGGCTTAAACAGTCTGAGTTACACAAATCAAATGTGTATTTGCCCAAATTATTGCCTTTATAGTTTAAAATTTAAGAAAACGCCGTCTGGTGGAAGCACAAACAGGGAATTTCATTCTAAAAAGCCTTTAAGTTTGGAAGATCCCTACTTGTTTTGTCACTGCTAAAGCCTCGTTTTTTCTTTTGCTGAACTTTAAATGCATATTTCTTTCACAGAATGAGGACTGTGGATTTTGTCCCCCGTCACTTACATTGAAATCACTTTATTTTCAGCCAGTATGGACAGGAAGAAAAATGACAGCGACCAAAAGCTGTGTCAGTGTATGTATATCCATGAGAGTATTGTTTTAAGAAAGACTTGAAAACTCTGAATCCTTTAACTGATGATTCAGATCATCAACATTTAGAGGGCAGCCTTAGTTTCCGCTAACATGTTCTCCGAAGGCAGTGAATACTTTCCCGCAATTTGGCTCTGGCTGAGTGAGTAAGTCAGAATTCAGGTTATGAGTGCTATTTGGAAGACAAAAGGCTGTCACTAAGGAATAGTTGACAGGCAGCGAGCCCTGAGGAGCTACACTACTCATGTGTTTTCATGTCTGGGTTTACTCGTCATCGTTGCAGACAGACACTTGTCCAGATCTGTAGTAGTAGTAGTGGAGTCATCATTTCTACATTGAGGTCACAGGGAGAGGCTGCTTGTAATCTGCCTCTGCCAAACATTCCCAAATATCTTCTGTCTTGATTTGACATCTTTTTCCTCTCCTCACACAAATGCTCTCACTGATTTTCTCTTTAACACATACACATACTGTCTCTAGCTCTCACAGTCAGTTACTCTCATGCACACAGTAAATGCGGGTGGAATGTGGGATGTGGACTCGATGTGGCCCAGGCTAGTCCTGCTCCATTCAGCAGCAAATCCCCCTGGTTTAGGATTTGCTTTTACAGTCCGGTGTGCCAGGGACCGTACTCTAAACTCACCCGTAAGAATCTCTCACCGACTTGTCATGTTTTCCCAGGGGAGAAGAATGTAAAGTAATGTGCCTGAATGAGCTGAGTCATAATTAACGTTGGAGTGCTGATTGGTCCGTGTCATTGTTCGCCCAGGTGATCTGACAACGTCTACAGTTTCAGTTTGACTCTTGATGTGGGATTGTGAAACATGGCTGCAGGCGGATGAGGTGTATTCTTTTGAATTAAAGGCAGTTTAGATTACAGGTTTAATCGGTGAAATGTCAAGGCCTGCATCAACACTACAGCTTACAGATAGTGGAAGTACCGGTATTCTTTTCTAACTAAAACAAGCTGTATCTGTCCTTATTGTTGTCTTACGTCGGTTACAACCACAGCTCATATATGAATTGTTTTATTTGTCATCCTCAGGCCTCCCCTTCCCGAGAGCTCCATGGAGAAGATGAAGCGCTTCAAGCGGCGCCTCTCTCAGACGCTACGAGGCAGCCACACCATCGACGAGTCGCTGTCAGAGCTGGCTGAGCAGATGACCATCGAGGAGAACGGCCTGAAGGACAGCGGTGAGTTTTATAAGCCGTTTTTAAATGTTGATGTGTGATGAGTGGCAAAGTGGGAGGAGTCGCTGTATCCAGAGGTATTTTTGGAAACTGTAAATTCCCATTTGAATGTTTTATAATGGTATTCTCAGTGTTCTTCAACATAATAACACAAGGATCTCCTTGATAATGTAACAATTATGAAGGTCTATGTTATGGCCATACTTTGAATTATTATTTTTTTAAGGACTTAGCCTTAATGGTGTGCGCTCTACTAGGTGAGCTACGGGAGCGTCCCACTTTGAATTATTTCAACTTAGTTTCTTTTTCTTTCCATCAATTTGGCATTGCAAATGGCTCTAATTACAAGTCATAGCCACAGCTGATGTTGCAATGGAGCAGAATCCAATCAAAATTTACTATATCACAATATATAGAGAGATACTGCAATATAAAAATGACATATTCAGTGATAGCGGATGTTGTACATACCATCCACTACTTCATTCATAGGTGTTTGTTATCTGAATACTCTGTATTTGCTTTATTTAAACACGACAAGATGCTTATTCATGGGTAAATCTGCAATGCTCACCTGATGTTTGGCTCCTGGTACATAGAGGGAGGTGCTGCTGGAGAACAGTGGTGAGTTGGAAAATAATGATATGAAAGATGAAAAGTGTTCTGACATATCTCCATCACTCAGTGAATAAGGGAAGCTGTAGTCTAACCATTAAAGTTAGCCACCAAGATGACTTTTACAGACAAGTGACTCAGGGGTTTTCAAAAACATCAGACTTATATGTAAAATTTCCAGCACATTTACTTAATGAAGTGCATGGCTGAAATCAGATTTAGTTGCTGAATTTGAATGTACTGCATTTATATAGCACTTTTGTCCAGAGCCAAGTCCAGATTTGAGCTAACGCTGACCCAGAGTCTGAAAGTGGACTGATTTAAACTGCTGGATATATCATCAGGTTTCTACATAGTGTAATCTTTAGCTTCAGCTCGCCGTTAGTGGTACTGGTACTGGTATTTTAAGCTCCATTTCTTACTGAAATGCAACATGGGAGTCGTGGTTTACTTTTGTCCTTCAGCTTTTATGGACGTCTAAGCCTTGGAAATGACTATTCATAAAATGAATGTGACTTTTACAGAATAAAAGTCCTTCAGCTTCACAAATCTGTATTGACTATGGTCAGCCTGACTGACATGACTCTTTATGTTACCGTAGAAACACCGTGTTCCATACTCGCAGATACTATAGTTGGTTACATCATTCAATTGGAACCTACTGAAGGTTGTGGCCTTCAAGGCGTCAAAATCAAAAAAATAAAAGCAGAGTGGCACAGCAGCTTATCTCTGCTGATATTCACAAAATCTGCAGGGAGCGATGGGAGGGAGCATGCCTTGGTATGCTACCACATCGTTGCCATGGCGGCTCAGGATCTGGAAACATTCTAGAGTTTCCATGACATTGCCACGGCAACTTGGATGACTTGGTGAAACCAGCCAGGCATCTTGATGCATTTTTCCCTTTTCCCTTTTTTTTTTTTTTGCATCCTTCAGCTCTTCTTCTTCTCTTTTGGCCACCCGGAGGTCCCCAGCACCCCCACCCCAAAGCTTCTTTCAGGCCTGTCCTCAGTTTTCCTCTCTTGTCTTTTGTTCAAATGAGAAGTTTTTTCCCCTTCTTCAATCAATCAGATCGTCCAAGTGCGCAGCCCCCCTCTCCCCACCTCCCCCTGAGAACTAACTGTGCTTTGTAAAGAGCTTTTTGTGTAGTGATTAACACCAGGTTTGGCCAGACTGTTCTGTGCTTGGTGAGTGGGGACACAGAATCATGTTGTGTTTGTGTGTGAGGGGATTTTAGCAGCCTGTGTAACAGTAAGTAGGGTAGAGAGGAGACAGAATGGAGTAGCCAGATGAGATGTGATCTGAGCGCTGTGATTGGGCAAAGCGTTCTGGTCCTGATCTGATTATGTAACACTTATAACCCAGGCCAGTGGCGGCAGCAGCTGCAGAGAGATAAGGGAGAGGTGGCATAAGGACCTGGATATTACATGGGGGGGCTGTGTATTTTTCTGCTTCCATAGGAAATCTAGGAAACGCCTCATTGATTTATAAGGGAATGTTGATGAGTGCAGCAAAAATACAACAACAAAATAACAAATTGATGACATGACTTGTAATATAGGACACACCAAGTGTTCCAAACCTTTGACGTCCGTGTTGACAAAACTGTTGCTTAACGAGACTTGCACACCCACAGTACTCTGAATCAGCCTCGCAAAAGGCAGCGTGAGTCTTGTGAGCTTAATTTTGGCAATAAGATTTAAGTCTAAAAATGCACTGAGAATTGGTTGACCCAGGCAACTGGATGCCAGACTAATCAGAAAGCTGCGAGGGGGTGGTTTAGATGGTGACGTGGCTTGTTTGCTTCCTTTCAAAGCTCACAAACTAAGGCGTTGTAGATGTAAAACGAAGCATGACACCACGACTACATGTCTTATTTCCTGCCTTGGATTCATTCAAGTTTTAAGATACATTTGACAGAACTGTTGCCTTGTTTTTCCAGCGTGACAATCAGGGCCAATGGTTGATGACAACCCAGTCAGGGGTGCGTTTATCTACTCGGGTGTAGGAAGGGTTGCTGTGATGTCTCAGTGAAGGAAAGCACTTTCAGTCATCAGTTATACAGCCCAAAACAAATACCTATCGAGGCTAGCAAGACTACAGTGACTGATACTAAATGTTAGAGTTGGTTTTGCAATTCTAACTCTCAGTGAAAAATATTTGGAATATTATCACTGTATTTAGTTCAGACACTTCAAACGTACTTGTATGGAGTTAATTTTGGCCATTAATAGTAATGCAGAGACATGTGGGATTGCAAACCATCCAACAAGAACTGCAACCCAAAATTACCATCATCCCAAAATATAACAAAGAGCTGCAATGTGAAATGTGAAAGAAAAATTGAGAAGCACAAAGAAAAACTATCCCACATTTCTTTGCATTTTTATTAACAGACAAAATTAACCCAATACACCTGTCCACACTCTGTATGATTCCTGTTCTGCCAGATTGACTGATTTGTTCTTGGGGTAGCCGATGAGGTTTGGATAAAATCTTCTATCACGTTATATGCAATTTAATATTGCGATACCAATATACTGTATATATCGTGACATAGAAGGTTTTCTGGAAAATAAACCAAGAAGTTAATGTTAATGGATAAAATAAGCAGACAGTGTTGAGTAAGGGTGACCTGTAAAAGAGAGCCTGCACCGGTGCTGACTGACCTTGACTGTCTTTGTCAAGTGTTATTTTTGATCATGCACATAAAAAGTCATAAACACCTACAAACGTCTTTCTCTGTACATGCTCTATAACCATCTTTCTTTTCTGTGATGGAATCATGTACTCTATAACGGCTGCCTTATGTCTCGTCCTAATCTTCACTTCACTTGTTGCACGTGTCCTAGAGTATTCGTCTGTCTGAGCTCTGACTGCTATACAGCTTCTCTGGGACTCCATTTTCTCCCCACTGTTGCAGTTGGTGTTTTAGTTGGTGCTACTCTATACATAATAAATCTTTCACCTCTGTCAGCTCCATTCTTGCTTTTGGACAAATGCTCCTCTGTCGGGCTGTTGTAGACCCTTTTCTCAAAAGAGCCAAAATACACTGCTGAGGCTACAAGACATTTTGTTTACACAGTGGACTCTTGATATCGGCTATTTACAGTATAAGAGTTACACTGGATGAGAGCCCACATTGTAACTGCCCCAGCTCTGTTTTCAATTAGGTAACTCTTGTTTCAGTGGGACTCAGAGGCTGTAGGAATGTGATATTCTGGAAAAATCAAAGCACATTAAGATTAGACTGCACCAAAGTTTTTTTTTGTATAGCCAGGATAAGTACTGTTACTTGGAAGCTGCATTGTGTTTTGTTTTATGATGATTTCAGGTGTGCTGAAAATATGACTATCACAAATTCTCACTTTATTTTCATTTAGATCACATTTCAGTACCCTAAACTGTTAATTTACAGTGCACAATCTTTTGTATAATCTGTTGCATAACAATTCATCAGTTTCCTTCATCACTCTTTTACTTTTTACTTTACTTGGATGGATGTTGGCACAGTTCTCAAACACACTGTTTTCTTCTGTTCATCAGTCTCACTCTGTTTGACATATTTTAAACCAGTGATAAAGAAAATTCAGTCTTCTTTCCATTTATGGAAAGACATGCTTTCTGCAATTGACTGTTTTACTAAGTCACAGCAGTTAACTGATATTACATGCAAATCTATGCATCAGTAGATTACGAGTTAAAATCTCTTATGTAACAGTGATTATTTTTAATGCAGTCTGGTGTTATGCTATGTAATCAGTAATGTATAGTTAGTGCATCAGAAAGCTTTTAGTCAGTTAGCCAGCAAAATGCCTAGAATCCTCACCACCTACCAATTATCAATTAAAAGTTAAAGATCTTTCAGCCAACTAGATTTTTATTGATTGATTGTTGCTGATTTTAGGGTCAGGTTATGCTCAAAAAGAACTTGTTCGTTACGACGTGTTGTCCTACCGCGTCAGAGGGCAAAAGTGTTTAGAGTTGGTTTGAACGGGCACACTTGAAGACGGAGAGAAATTCAAACCCTGGCTCCTTTCTCATGTCTACATGCCTGGACAATCACAGCGTGAAGCGGGTGTGAATGTCGGATCGTTGCTTTCGGAAAGTTACAGAAACCCCCCAAATCAGATGTCAGAAAAGTGTGGAGGGGGTTTCTGAAGCTATTCAACCGTCCGACAAGCAGTTCTGATGGAGTGTAGTGACGCATGTAGAGTGGAAGTAAACCTGAGGACTATGGGGGAGACAAAAGAGAAAATTCTGGTGGGATTGGATCTTGGGCCTGTAGGTGTGTTTGTAAAGGGCAGCAGTATGTGGACACTCCAGTGCGTATTGTAAATTTGTTTGCTTTTTCAGTCCATCAGTATCCAAGGTGATACTGGTCTTATTAGCAGCTCAGGTTGTGGCCATGATGTGACAGATTCACATTAAATACATTTTTTTTTTGTCAAAATCCAGTGTTTCCGTTACCAGTTACATTCATTCAGTCACAGGCTCATATGCTCAGTCAGCCACAGAGCACTGTGCATCCATACGCATATAATATTACTTATAAAATGTTGTGTCTTATTCCACAGAGCCCATAGTGAGGAATGGCCGTCCTCCATCCGCCCACAGTGTCCACTCCTTCCTCCATCAGTACACAGGTTCCTTTAAAAAGCCGCCGCTGCGACGGCCTCAGAGCGTCATCGGAGGAGGCCTGGGCTCTCTCATGGTCATGCCTCGCAACGGCAGTCGCCTCGGTGAGACACACGCACTTATCACATCCACACACACACAAGCTGGGATTGCATTTGATATTTGTCTTTCCTGTGACTTAAAACAGAGTTTTAGTACAGGATATTTCTTTTGTGTCCGTGGGTAGAATCTGTTTAGAGTTTGCTACAGATTTTTGGATGTGAAGCTGCTCAATTTAGCTGTTGAATAGCTCAAATAAATGTCTGCATGTAGAATATCCTTAAAACTACATGTAAAATCCTTGTCTTGCGCATTTCTACTGTGTCAGCTGAGCCCAAACAGAGTCAGATGTGCTCAAACAAAGCACTGCTAGAGGCATATGTTGGCTCAGACACACACATACATATCAGTACAATCACTCCAGTGTGTTACTTTCAGTCACACAATAAGCCATTTGTTACAAAATGAGACTAAAAATAATGACTTTGGACACTTCCAGCAAACCAGCAGCTTGGATTTCCAACCCAGATACAATATTTAAATTCACAACATTCCCTAATATAAACATAAAGCCTGGAGCAAATTGCAATGTGCTTTATATGTATGAAACCTGAGTTTGTTTAGGCATGGGAAAATTACAGGCTGATGTATGGATTTGTCTTGTTAGGCCCCGTGGCAATGAAATAAACTACATCTATCAGTCACTTATTAAACCTAATATACCTCTTGTGTATATCCTCTGCTCGACACAGCCAGGAGCTTGATAAGAACAGAGGGGCTCGTAAAAGTGTCCAAGAGAGTGTTTTTCTTTCCTGTTGAAGTCATCAGCCGGTGTGGAGCCCTGCCCTGTTTTCCACAGACCTGCTCCATCTGTCAAACTTAACTTCCCATCCTCCCTTTCTCTCCCTATTTGTCTTTCTTTCTCTACTCCAGATATCGTCCATGAGAACCTGAAGATGGGGTCGGACGGGGAGAGCGACCAGGCGTCGGGGACGTCCTCTGATGAGGTGCAGTCGCCCACGGGTGTTTGTCTGAGGAACAGAGGGAACAGACGCATCTCTGCAGAGGTGGGATTTGTTTCTCTCTGCTATTAGACTCTCATTGTCCTTGCATAGCCTCCATGCTTTTTAAACGGAGGATATGTTGTGGGGTATGAGTCACTGGCTACTATTAACAAGCTTTGACGTTTTGAATATGTTCCTGTGAATCATGATACATTTATTCATACCTGGCTTAACGGTTCAACTGCCTCTTTGTCGTTGAAGGTAGGTTTTGATTGATTTCCCAGGAAAAGCAAAATGATCAGTGCGTTTTTACAATGGACGTTTCTGCAAGAATTTGTATTTAGTAACGTGTGCATTACAGCTCCATGCTGTAACTCAGCGTAGGCATATTCTCGTAATGTGTCACGAACACGCAGCAGTCCTCAGCTGCCCACACACACACACACACACGCACGCACACAGTGACTCCACACATACTGTACTGCTGAAGATACTTGAAATCTGCTTTTAAAAGATTTCAATCGCCACCACCCCACCCACCTCCACCCACCCAACCTCCTTACTTACTTTCTCTCTCTCTTACGCACACACGCACGCACACACACACACACACACACACACACACACACACTGAGTCAGTAAGGGGCAGGCAGACTTTGACATTCCTCTGGTGCTTACATAATGTCAACACATTATGGAAAGACTCCTCGCTGTGATTATTATAATTTTTTTGTTGTTGTCTAAGAGGGATTTCATTTTACCACAAGCATTTATTTTTAAATCCAGGGCGTGTGATTTTGCACGTATTAAATACAGCGCAGAATTATTATTATCCCAATTTCATAAAGTTTAAATATTTGAAAACAAAAGAAAGCCACTGTAAAGACGAAGTTGTCATGGCTTGCACAGCACGCTCTGCTGAGTTTTACAAAAAGTTTTATAAAAAGACAGATGACAAAAATGCAGAACCAGATCAAGAGTGAAAGCTTTAATCCAGCTGGCTCGTAGGGACACATTAAAAAGCATTGTGAAGTAAGAGGAGAAATCACGCCGTTTTATGTTAAGGGAACAGATAAAATGTGCTCAATGGGCTTTTATTGAATTTTGCAGATTTCTGACGTTGACTTGCATCAGATTTCCAGTAGTGATTAAAAGAAATCAGATGGACAAAATGACATCAGTGTGTGATGCTTCTTTCATTTGTTTAGTGTTCAGCATAATCAAGAATTAAATCTTAAGTCTTAAACCTTTTAAGTAATGTAAAAATACTGGATATCTCAACATGTGCTAAAATATTACTTTAACAACGAAACCATTTTAACGTAAGTTCTGACATGTTTGAATTGTATTTGAGCATTTTAAACAATATCTGAAACTGTGTGTTTATCTCTCTCTTTCTTTACAACAAAGCCAAGACTTAGTCCCTTCAATCCATTTTAATGGATACTAATGGGATTTGAGGATGCACAACTGACATGACACAGTACCACTGACTGTCCAGTTTCGTAGCGAAAGTGAACAAGAAAATGACAGTGGGCTTCTCGCTTTCCACATTTTTATTTACATTTTCCTTTGTGTTAAATATTCTCAAACAAACAGAAGAAACGGATTTGTTTGGGAAATAGATTTGTAATCTTTTTTCATTTTGACGTTTTTTGTTTCCACTTTCAGTTGTCATTTCCATTTTCATCATCGCTGTTTTGAGCCTTAAATAATTTCCATTCTTTCACCATCTATATTTCCACATAGGCAGATGCAGATGGAGGTGTCAAACTTCCAGGGACTACTCTCAAAATACTGTTTGAGTAAAGTGATGTAAAGTCTATTGCACATCCTACAATCCCATCAGCAGCTGTTAAGATGGGTTGGAAGTTTTACTTTGTATTAACACACACACACACACACACACACTGTAAAATGAAATATAGTTTAAAACTCTTCACAATCAAAACATGACATCTGACCATTTTTTTCCATAAAAGAACCCAAGCTAATTAAATTTAATGTAAAAAAAATCTGCAACATTTAACAAAAAAAAAGCAGACATATACTTTTTACTTTTGTTATTGTGGTGCATCCCTATTTTGATGTGTGGTTGATGTTGACATCCTGGCAGTAAACCACATGTTGCACAGGATCTGCAGGGTGATCATGCGAGGAAAGGTCTTGTGATTGAAGAACCCCCCCCCCCCCCCCAGCAGTAGCTACAGAGACAAACCAAACATGCAAGACTGCATGAAGTAAAAAACAAAAACCCTTAGACGTGTTGTTAAGCAGCTTACTCCATTTGGGGCTACCCACACACAGAGACATGACACATCACCTCTCGCTGTGTATTGAGAGCGTCTGCAAGCAGTGCACCCTACACTTCCTGTGACTGTTTCACAACCAGAAAAGGTTTATTTGGACAGAAGTACATAGACACAAACACACACACACACACACACACACACACACACACACACACACACACACACACACACACACACACACACACACACACACACACACACACACACACACACAGTTCTCAGATTCCTTCTCGCAGCCCAACAAACAGTCCGGGCATTGTTTGTGCTGGTATGAGCAACGTGATTGACCGGCGAGCTTGTTGTTGATGAAGTGATCCAACAGCGAAATCACTGTGTGGCCTCATTCTTTGTCTTTGTGCTGATTTGACACTCAGAGGAGGGACATTAGAAGAAGAAGAGGTGGAGGAGGAGGAGGAGAAGGAAGTGTAGGAGGAAGAGTGAGGAAATCCCTCCGTCCGTGGTCAGGTGGAGGATTGTACGTCTCTCACTGGAGAGGAAGCAGTGCTGTTTTGGGATTACATCACAAGGATTACTGTAATACGGTCCAGATGGGCCCCCGTTGTAACAGATTAGGACGGGTTGATTGGACAACTGGAGGTGGGGGGTGGGGTGGGGTGGGGTGCAAAGGTCAGGTGATGGATGGCATCACTTGCTCTGGGGACAAACCACCAATCCTGACCCAGCACACACAAACTACAGACCAGCAGAACTGGATATAATGTCATTCACAAATACACATACAGAGGCACATCATAGCAGCCTAGCAGTTCTTTATATGACTTTATTTATAGATTTTCACCATTCATTTAGAGTTGACACAGTTAGTCGATCGACAGAAAATTATTTTGATAATTGGTTTATCGTTTAGCTTCTGCAATGTGAGAATTGACTGCTTTTCTTTGTCTTATATGACATCAGACTGAATATCTTTGTGTTTTGGACTGTTGCTCGGATAAGATAAGCAACTTGAAGACGTCAGCTTGGGCTGAGGGAAATTATAATGGAACCTTTCCCTGTTTTCTCAAATTTTATAGAAAAAGCAATTAATAGAATAATTGGGAAAATAGTCAGAAAATGAAAATAATCGTTAGTTCCCCCATATTGATTATTAAAATTGTTGTGGATGAATTTTCTGTCAATTGACTAATCATTTAATCAACTATTTGTATCACCTCCACAGCAGTATACACTCAGATATATATATTAGGAATATATGTAGATCTGGTACGAAGCACACCCCTTCATGTGCTCGAAATTATTATTTTTTTGTTTGTACAGGGCCCTTGACAAATTTAATAAAAAAGAAAATTTAAAAAATTGCATATGAGACAACAAATCTTCACAGCAGCAAAATCTGTCCTGTTACACTCTGTATCAGAGTATCAATTATTTTACATGAGAAATAAACATAACACATTTATCAACTTCCCTGTGCATTGTACAGCATGTCTTATTTTCTCAAGTTGGTATAAAAACATCACTTCCTGTAAAACTGACCGCATCTGTCAGCTGAAGGCAACCACAAAGGCAAAGAGCTGAGTCAGTGTCACGGTTTATAAAAGGTTTAAGGGTCAGTTGACCCGTGCACAAGTCCGTCGCCCTCAGTTACAGATTTATCAATGAGCTTGTTATTGAAATGTGGAAAGTTCAAAGTTGCATACTGTTGTGTGTTGGTTAGGAGGGAGGGGGGGAGCGGTGGGGTGTTACTTAGTGTCCAGTGTTACCTCAGAGGGAGTGGAAGTAGATTTAAAGCAGCTAGAGAGAGAGAGAGGCCGGATTAACAGTAATCTAACAAATAGAGGAAATGCATGATGGGAAGAATCCAGACGTTGTACTGTGAGCGTGTGTTTTATTTTATATAACAAGTCATTAGGATCATGCTTTAGTACATTGTTGCTCTGGGAAAGACTTTACCTCGAATTCTTAAAGGGCTCCACAGGCAGCCTTCATTATGTACACAAGTCTGCTACACAAAACTGTATAGACGCATGCTGCTACACGTGTATTTGTACACACATGTACACACACTGCCCTCTCTGTTGACCAATGAGGCCTAAAGCTGGCTGGTTCCTACAGATTCTACTTGTTTACTTTGGGTTTCTGCCATTTTGTTGTCAATCATTGGTATTTATTCAGAGCTTATGCAGTTTGCTGAGGGTTTACTCCTGTTTTCTTTTAGGGTTTTACACCATGTTGACTGTTTTTAAATTGGGTTCTCTGTTGTTTTTATCTATTTGTGTGTGTGCGCAGGACTTGAACAAACGTCTTTCCCTGCCAGCCGACATCCGGATACCTGACGGTTACCTGGAGAAGCTGCAGCTAAGCAGCCCGCCCTTCGACCAACCGCTGAGCCGCCGCTCCCGCAGAGCATCACTGGTGAGACAGAGAGAGAAAAGGGGGGAGAGGGATGGAGGAGGTTGGAGAGAAGAAGAGACTGGTTAGAGGACAAGAAAGAAAAGAGAATGTAATGATAAGACAGAGGAAGAAAATTAGAAATTGGCAGAGAGTTGTGTCAAATGAATAAGTAAACATCAACATTACCTTTCTGTTTTCTTGCCACTATGTCAGCAAGTGTACCTGCTGAAGTGTTCCACAGGTGCAGTGCTGTAGCTGCTGTTAGGAGAGACATGCAAAAATAAAAAAAATTCATTTGTGGATTATCCTTTACAATATCAGAAAATGTAAGCTCTTTTGGAAAAAGTATTTAGATCCTTTACTTAAAGCTGCAACCATCAGTATTTTTATATTAATGGATCGAATGGCTACATGTAAAGTGAAAGGGGGTCGCTCGTAGCATCGAACCCACAGAGAATTATCATCTGACTGTAGTTTCCTTCAGCTTTACGGAGCATTTAAATGTCCTTCAGCTCATTGTTTTGGGATTTTAGCCACAAACTCTCCTCTCATCAGCGTTGTTTCCAGCCCCAGCAGGCAGCTGTTTTCAGATTTCAGGCTCTAAATTAACCCACTGTTCACTACCTGCCCAGCATCAAACAGCAGACACACAAAGTTAGTGACCAGCTGGGGAACATAGTGGAGCATTTAGTTTTTAAAGAGTCAGATATTTTTCTCAGGGGTTGTTGGAAACCAAAAACAAAGCTAAAAGGAGAATAAATATTTGACTTACATTTAGCCTATATTTGTTTACATTTTGGCAAAGTGGCACCATTAGAAGTGTGCTGAATTAGCTATTAGCAGTTTCTGTTTGCAATGGACCCACGGATGTACAGACAACCATCACTGGATTAGTTTGATACTGAAGAAAACTACACTGAATCTAAAAATATGTGTATCATGTGTACAGATTGGACAGAGTTATGACTCTGAGGATGAGTGCTATTTTCTACGTAAATTGCGGCTATCCGGCGCTAAGCGTTTTGACCTTAATTGTAATCAAGCATATTAAATACCTGACAAATCAAGGTATTTCATCATATCAGCTAATATCTGGATCAGCAAAGTAGCTAAAAGCCACAACAGTCAGATAAATGCAGTAGATTAGAAACTACAATATTTCCCTGTGAATTTTGTGGAGGGAAAGTATATAAAAGTGCTCAAGTGATACTGTAAAACCTCCAAACTGTGCTTATGTAAATGTACCGTACTTGCTGCCCACGTCTCAGAGTGAGCAGTACTGATTTGAGAATCAGTGGAGGAGAATCAGGCAGAAAGGGAGAGAAATAGAAACAGAAAAAGGCTGCAGAATATAATGATAGCTGTGAGAGTTATGTTTTATTTAAAGGAGGCAAGAAACAGAAGTGAGAGAGTGAGTGCTCACACCTTGCCCTCAGACTGTCTAATCTCATCCTCTCAGCCTGTTGTCATGTGTTTACATTGCACCTCAACATTCACTTTGTCAGCAGCCTCAATAATTCGCTTGTGGGTTCACTTTGAATAAGCATCTGTCAAAAGCAGAACTGAGGAAAAGTAAGAACATTGTGCCTCACCCAGTCCACATTTGCATACACGCTCCCCTGCAGAGTTGTTTATAGAGCACTGAATGACTTGGCTCATAATGTGTTCGACATGTTGAAAATCTATGAGCCACACCTAGACCTCTTGGCTCAACTGGCACCTGGCCTTCATGCTGTACAGAGGTTCAGTTTAAAGCCTGATGAAGCTGCCTTTGATTTTTATGTTCATGAGTTACTAGAAAAACTTTCCTGAAGACTCTCACGTCCTTTAAACTCTGCCTTTAATAACGTGTATTGCATCTTAGTTAATAGTTTTTTATGGGCTTTTTGTAACCGAGCAGCTTCTGATTGTTTAATTCTGATGTACATAAGGCCTGTAACTAATGATTATTTTTATTATCAGTGAATCTGCAGACTATTTTCTTCAATAATTATTTTATAAAAATATAAAATGTCAGAAAATAGGGGGAAAATGCCTGTTATAATTTCCCGCAGCCCAAGGCGATGTGCTTGTTTTATTCGACTAACAGTCCAGAACCAAAATATATTCAGTGAACTATCATAAATGATAAAGAAAAGCATCAAATCCTGACATTAAAAAAGCTGGATCCAGCAAACTTTGTTGCCGTTTTTGCTTAAAAAAATGAGTAAAAGCTAGTTGCCAATTAATTTGACCAATTGTTGGAGCTCTAAAGCACATTAGAGTCTATAGTTGTGAATTAAATATGCTTCGTAAATAAAGTTTGCCCTCCCTTCCCTCTAAACAAACATTGTAAAAGTCAAAAGCCAGCGGTCCTTTGTCACAAGAGATTAGCTCTGACGGTGGCTGGGGGTGTGTGACCTCCTTACATCCCCCCTCTGTTGCTGCGAGGCCGTCATAAGGATTTGTCGTGGTGTCTGTAAGCTTGTCAGTGCTAATAAAGACGCTTCCCTCATTAATGCTGTTTGTCCTTTTCTCTCCTCCAGTCAGAAATAGGATTTGGGAAGCTGGAGACCTACATCAAACTGGACAAACTGGGGGAGGTACGTGAGAGTTTGTGTTCACTGTTAACCTCGACTTGTGCACAGCTGCTAATGTTCTCATCTTGACGCAGTTATAGAGTTTACTTGTAACCCCTGACAGCCTGACTGTGCTGCATCAGTCCAGCTTCTGAAATGCTTCCTCACCTCTTTCCTCCTCTTCCTGTCCTCTAGGGCACGTACGCTACAGTCTTCAAGGGGAGGAGTAAGCTGACGGACAACCTCGTGGCGCTGAAGGAGATCCGACTGGAGCATGAGGAGGGGGCGCCGTGCACAGCTATCCGAGAAGGTATAGAGGTTCAGCGTTGCACCATGAACCTCATGCATTACCCACAACTGCCTCCAGTTAGATTTAATGTGGATTCTCATGTTTAATAATAAGCCGCTATCTAGTCCAGTTCAGTTATTAGTGGGGTCGATGGTTTTCCTGTGATTTTAAAATGATAGCTTACCAGGAATTTATCACTCTTTTCCTGGGAATCCTGGGATTTCTCGCCATAAAAGAAGTTTGATTTTAAACTCCAGATAATGAATCATTAACCTTTTTTATTTAAATTTTCTGAAGGTATTCTTTCATATTCGTTTGATGATGTGGTAGTAGAACAACAGTTCCTCTTAAAAGTATGCTGTCTTTAAGGTGAAAATTAACGTAACTCCAGCCATACAGAAACATTTGATTGGATCCACTGTTTTTTTAGCATATTCTCTATGTTTTATGTCCGAGTGGGTATATGAGAGTGTATGACCATGTTATTAGTGCTGGTCTGAAGTTGTTACTGCCATGTATCGCATGCTGCCGATTTGTGGTGTTGTTTTGGTAGTTTCAGGGAACATTTGTTCTTGGACATAGTTGTAACATTAGAGCGATCATCTGCATTTGACACTACCACACATCTGAACTGTCAACTGCGTTTTAGCATGAAAAGTAATTGCAAGAAACTGCGGCGGGTGTACAGTTGATCCAGTTTACTGCTATAGCTGCAGTTTAAGGATGTATTATAGCTACGGCAGTTACTTGGAAGTGTTAATGAGGTTTTGAAAAGGCGTCTTCTGTTTCAGTACAAATGATATTCTTCAGTATGTGAACACATAATCCCAAATCCCACAGGTAATGTCCCCAGAAAATGGGACCAGATTTTGGTGAGAATTCAACCCTAGTTACTAGTTATGTTTCGTTGAGTTAATAAAACACTTGAAAAAACATTTGCACTGTGCTCATACAGTAAATAACTTCTCACAAGTGCCTGAAAATACAGGCTGTGGTTACAACAGGCTACAGGAAATAACTTTGGAGAGGATGAGAGGAGAGGAGGAAGGAGAGTGATGTTTTCAACTTTTATCTTTTCGTTTTGTGACTTTGTTGATCGGTTAAATCTATGAGGTGTCCTTTCTGTGTGACGTAAGGCTTTCTAAATAAACCTCACATCAGAAATTGAACAAAGTAAACAAAACAAAAAAGCTGAGTGTAATCACATCCTCACTGTTACAACTGTCTCCTCTTTTCTTTTCCTCTAGTGTCGCTACTGAAGGACCTGAAACACGCCAACATTGTGACGCTGCACGACATCGTCCACACAGACAAGTCGCTCACACTGGTCTTCGAGTACCTGGTGAGACCCTCAAAATCTCTGCCCTCACTTCCTGCATGACTCACATGTTATTCTGCGCACAGATGCTAAAATAAATGACTAAAATGAATATATTTTGCATCATTATTATTCATTACCCTCTGCAGAGTTGAGGATGATAATACAGGAGCACAACAGTTGGTGTGCCTGTAGCCTTTCTACTCCTCTAACGCCCCCTCTCTCTCTCTCCCTCTCTCTCTCTCTCTCTCTCTCTCTCTGTCTCTCTCTCTCTCTGTCTCTCGTCTAGGACAAAGACCTCAAGCAGTACATGGACGACTGCGGGAACATCCTGAGCATGCAGAATGTCAAGGTGAGCCTCCGCAGGCGGCTCTGCTGGCCCGGCCAACTTCATCAACTACCACCAGACTTTGTGGTTACTGGTGTCAATACAAGAAACACTGTTAGTGTGCCCCCTGGTGGAGGAGTGTAGACAGTGGGGGGAAAAGTTAAAATTGTTGTTGTAAACTTGCTTTTCCACACAAATCTGTTTTGTATCTTGTTGCAATTTGGTTTAATGTCCCTTTGAATAGCATATTATGTTACATCGGCATATTACAGGGTTTGCACAAAGTCTTGAAAGTTTGGAAAATGCTTAATTTATAATCCCTAATTTTAGGAATATTCTTGAATTCAAATATACATATATACTCCTTGAAAAATGTTTGATCACTCATGTAAACCACAAATCTTTTAATATTTGAAATGAAACAATGCCGTCGTCATATTTGTTTGTTGTCTCCTGGCATTTATAGTAACAATTTAGATGTGATGATAAAGGCTTCGAAAGTCTGGAAATTGTTGGTTTAGGTACCTTGAAAGTGCTTGAAAAGTGCTTGACTTTTGCTCTTAAAAAGCTGTAGGAACCCTGATATTAAAACTCATCTTGGGCTGTTTGGTAGGAGCATGTAAATATTTTGGGTTTTTTTTATAAGCAAGAGTCCAGAATTAAGTGCATTTTAACTAAAAGATTTTACTCTTCTAAATAATCTATATTCCAGAGGAGTTTGGATAAATTGCATGTAATGTAGCAACAGTGTCTGTAATATATACAATCTATAATTTTTATCCAGCACCACTATTTGAAACTGATTTGACCAATGTGATGATAGTTGCTGATCTAAAATATCTCTTCCTCCAGATTTTTCTGTTCCAGATCCTGCGAGGCTTGGCGTACTGTCACAGACGGAAAGTTCTCCACAGAGACCTGAAGCCCCAGAATCTGCTCATCAACGAAAGAGGAGAACTCAAACTGGCTGACTTTGGTAAAAAAACAAACAAAAAAACAGTATAGTACTTACATCAGTTATTTATCTCGGTAAGATTAAGATTCTTTTGTGTCAGAGATTTTCTGCCATTTGGATGAAAGGTGACAAATGTTTTTACATTTCTGAAGCTGGACTCATCTGTATTTTACAAATCCTGCGTGATATTGAGTCATATTAAAACATTGATGAATATTTGGCATTTTGTGTGCAAATGTGTCCATTGGATTTATTTTTATTTCTCATATTTCTGCTCCACAGGCCTGGCGAGGGCCAAGTCTGTGCCCACTAAAACATACTCTAACGAGGTGGTAACGCTTTGGTATCGGCCTCCTGACGTGCTGCTGGGCTCCTCGGAGTACTCCACACAGATAGACATGTGGTGAGTGGGCCTCACTCAACAGGGGTGATTACAACTGTTAGAAAACACTAAGTAGACTCCTGGCTACTCTCTCTTTATGTCCATACGACTGAGCGCAGTGAAGGTACAGAATTTCAAATTTTTGCCTTTGTTTATTTTCAGTCTCTAGCCGCTTCAGTGATTCGTGGTATAAGCACAGATGTTTGGAGCTTCTTTCATTTAGTTGATGCTCTTATGTTAAGCAATTTGTGAAGTGAGCAGCAGACATGTGTCCTAATCTACAGTGAAAAGACTTTAAAGTGGCACATGGCTGTTAATAAAACACACTCAAGCTGTTATGGAATTTAACTGGGAATGGTTTCCCTTCAACTTCAAAGTGCCCTGCTGCTTTCTTAAATAAATTCCTGCCTCTTCCTTTGATATTTAGTTCAGTGGACAGACTGAAACCGGCCAGTTAACGTACGATTAAGGGAATTTGATCCAAGAAGTTAGAGGTGTATGAATACAGAAGACCTGTTCAGTTGAATTGGTGTTAAAGCTTCAATCAGACATCTATTTGTGACCTAATCCCTCCTGTCTGTGTCTTCCTGTCAGGGGTGTGGGCTGTATATTCTACGAGATGGCTGCCGGCAGGCCCCTGTTCCCTGGCTCCACAGTGGAGGACGAGCTGCACCTCATCTTCAGGCTGCTAGGTCAGTGCTGCCCCCTGCTGACAGGGAAGCACTCAAACTTTTAATATGATCCTTTAATCGCATTAACCCTGGCATGTAGCCCCCGTGGCAGCGTGAAAAGCCCCTCCAGCTGCCATGGTAAAGGCTGACTCTAACAGGGTCGATTGAATGTCCTTCCACAGGCACTCCCACAGAAGACAGCTGGCCTGGAATATCCTCTATTGACGAGTTCAAGTCCTACAAGTTCCCCAAGTACAAGCCCCAGCCCCTCATTAACCACGCACCCAGGTAAGACGGGGAAACTTATATTCTGAACATCTGCTTTTTCTTCTACTATATATGGCTTGCTTTTTTATATTACATCAGATATAGTGTGCTCCAGCTTATCAAATGTTACATGAGGTTATTTCAGATATTTATATGGCACCTTTACAGTGTCTTAACACTCCCCCCTCACCTCTCTTGTTAGCCCTCTGATTGGAGATGGAAATGAGCAAATGTTTCTAAGCAGACCGAGGTATAAGAGGAGAGCTGCTACTGTGTGTAGAGCTTTTTAGATGGTAGAGAGTTAGGCATTAGTATTATTGGTTTGTTTAGTTAAGAGTGTGTGCTCTGTGTCACTTCCTGTAAGGAAATCCTGTGGAATAGTTGACTGTTTCCTTCCTTACACTCGCCAGCATTTGTGAGTCACCCCCACCTCTACTGACCTTGCTTTCTCCTCCCCTCCCCCCTACAGGTTGGACACTGATGGCATCGACCTGCTGATGTCATTTCTAAAAGTGAGTCTCACTTTATCTGCCAGGCGTGAACGGGATGTTAAAAGTAGTGTGACACATTTTGCAGCTATGTTAGGACTGTATTTTTGGAAAGAAGCGCATCAAGGCTCTCCAACACATTCACATGCAATCACACATTGCTGACCCCATTTTTTGTTGTTCTTTTATGACTGTATGTTTCTTTTACTTCCCCCCGAATTTCAGTACGAGTCGAAAAAGAGGATCTCTGCTGATGAAGCAATGAGACAGCCGTACTTCAGGAGCCTGGGGCCACGTGTGCACCCACTGCCAGAGAGTGAGTAATGAAATGGCAACGCAGTAATGCAGACTTGGCAGGCTCCGCTATGTACAACTTGAAGGATATTGCAGTGTACAGTGAGGATCAGTTACGGCCTCATAACAAAGCCACTATTCTCCCGGCAAGATGTGATTTCTGTTGCACTGACTGACTCTTTATGTCTGGCAGGCGTATCCATATTTACACTGAAGGAGGTCCAGTTGCAGAGAGACCCCGGTTACCGGAACTCATCGTACCCCGAGTCAGGTGAGGAATAATACAAGAATGAATACTTTGATGGCTTGTGTTTTTTACTGTGAACCAGAGGTTTTCAAACACTGAGGTGCGCCTCCCCAGGGGGCCGCGGGAGAGTTGAAGGGTGGGACGTGGAGGGAGAGATGTGAGGCAAAGATACTGCATGAGGTGAAAGGGACAGGTGTATGCTAGTGTTCTAAAAACAACAGGAAGTTTAGTTTTTGTAGTTTGGCCCACTAACTAACATGGTCACTAACAGCTGCAGCAGCAGCAGCAGTGGCTCTGACAATTGAGGCACTTGAACCATACTGTTTTATTTTCCTTCTGGATATTAACTCAGTCAAATCTGAACACGCAGACATGATACACATATTTTTAGATTCAGTGTGACTTACACTTGCAGAGGATCTGGTTAGCTCCAATGTCCATCGCAAATAAACGTCCATAAATCTGCTTAGAAATAAGAGAAAAAAAAGATGCTCTTTTAACTCCAGAACTTGCCTGAGAATCATCACGTTTTTAAGTTTTCTTCAGTATCAAAGTAATCCAGTGATAGAAGTCTGTACATCCACGGGTACACTGCAAACAGGAACTGCTAATAGCTAATTTGGCACACTTTTAATGGTGCTAAAATGTGAACAAATATCAGCTAAGAACAAGGCTGAAGTTGTAGCCCACAGCGTAACTCACTGAATCCATGTTTGATAGTAACTGTATACTGTTTACTATACAAGCCTCAAAGCATTATGGGGATTGTTCCAAAACTTGGAGCCGGATTATCACCCTATCTCGATGTTATGATCCCCTGCTGTAAACTATATAAAACAGAATAATTTATGCTTTTTCTTGTTTCCCCTCAGGCAACGGAAAGAGCAGAAGACAAAGCATGCTGTTTTAGATTCTCTGGACTCTTTTTATTTGGGAAGGATCTCCTAGCTGTACAGTCTCGCCGATGGATCAGTAACCTAAGATGGATGTTGGCGTGGAGCACCATCATCTTCATCATCACTCCCCCCTAACTTCTTGGGAAACTTGTCCACAGTGCGACCGACCCCCTTTCCAGGTTTGGCCTGAACCTGGCCCAAAAGAGACATTTATATACTGTACATCTATATTTATTGAGAAGAGAATTTGCTGCTAAATACAACTACTGTCTAGAATTCTAACTGGCTCAGTCACTTTAATGAGTACATGCAATGTGTATAGATTTAAAACATTTTTTGAAGTGGTGGTATTTTTAGTGATATTTTTTTGTCTCCACCTCAAAGCTCCTCAGTGTGTGCGGGTGTGTAAGGCACACAGACAAACAGAGGGATGTTTATGTAGCAACTCAAAAGGGTTTGATTTTCTGTCTCTGTTGCCACGGTGCTGTTCTCAGCTGCACCCATCATTTGTGACCGTTTACTCTGAAGGTTTCTGAGGCCAGCTTTGATATGTAACTGATAATTTTATCCAAACTGGAGGCTAATATGAGAGCAGTGCTGCCAAGCTCTGTGCAAAAAGATCACGTTCTTGTCAGATGCTGGCATATCATTCCAGGATGCTGCGGTCTCTGTCGTGACCAATGAACAAATGCAGAGGGGAAAAAGGCGACGTAGAATTATTAACAAGGGCATTACAGGATTAGTTACGCCTCCTAAAGTCTTCAGAAAATATGGAACTGCAGTGAACAACCTTCACACCGTTTCCCACCTCAATCGGACGCATTATCTCCTCCAGTCTGTTACAAAGAGGAGGTGCAGAGTGAATTCCCAGTGTTGAAATCTGCGATGCCACCTTTGTGCATTACAGATGTGTTCTGCTTTCTGCCATTCCCATCAACTGTAAAAATTTTGTTCGGGATTGCCTCCACCATTGTGTTGCATGCCTGCTCTGTTGTATGAGGAAGCACACAGCCACTGAACTCCTAATTCGGGGAGCACTAGCTATAGTCCTGCCCCTAGTGAATACGATACTGAGTCACAGTCTATTTAACAGTGTTACAAGAGATGTTTTGTATAATATTCTTTAACTTTATTTGTGGATAATTGTTATTGGTGTGGGATTTTCGTTGCAGATGCCCTCCCATATTTGAGCTTTTTTTTTTCCCGGAGTAAAGAAAATAAAATCTAAAGTTTAAACAGAAATCGTATGAACTTGTTTTGATTTTTTTTTTCTTGTTGTGCAGACACTTCACATTTTGTTTTAGCTGCTGTAAAATGTTAAAATTTAAAAGGCAACCGTGTTCAAGCATTCAATGCTTTGTTTATTGAAAATGACAAGACATTCTTCACAATACAACATTATACAGAATACAAACTGTATACCAAGTCCAGTATAAAAAAAAGAACATTACAAGTGTTACAAAGGTTTTTCATTGATTTGAAATCTCGTCTTCAAAAGATTTTGGAAAAAGAAAAATAGGACAACAAGGCACAGCCGGTACTATCTGAGAAGCATAGTGCATACAATACATACAATACCACACAAGTGAAACAACCAGTTTCACATTGTGATGAACATTTAAGGAAAAAAGATTTTAATTTTTTAAAACAAGATTAAAACAACCAACCTGTCTGCGCAGAATGAGTGGCTGGCTAGTCTTTTGCAGCTAGCTACACGTCACTACTGTCCATTGTGGACAGGGTCATGTGGAAATGTGCTGTACTTTATCACAAGGAGCCAGACGTCTCACAGACATCATGGCGTATGGCTTTTACCAAGTGCTTTCAACAACTGGAATCTGAAGCAACTCAAGTGCAAAAAAGTGAGGTCACACACTGTCTCGTAGGACTTTTCTGAAGCAAAATTTAACAGGACGAACGAGATCGCTGCTGATGGTGGTGGTGGTGAGAAACTTTCAACAAGAGATGGATGAAGATGGGAGGTTTTTCACAGACCCTGGATCAGGATTTGTGGGTGGTGGGGGACAGGAGCAGAGAGGAGGGTGTTCCTTCCAGGTTTGGCAGGGGGACGGGCATGTGTCCGTTGATTAGGCTGGGGAACTGTGGAGGAAGAGAAAGGGGCTGAGAGTTAGCAAGGAGGGGATGGAGGCTCTATGAAAGCCGCTTTCCGGTGAGGAACTGCAGCATTGTCACTGCTCTGGTTTCCTGTTTTTTTATTCATTGTGTCTCTTCCTTTTCGTCTCTGTCCCCTGTACCTCTACAGAAGGAGAAGTCAACATTATTTGTGCACAAAGAATCCGGTATGATGTGTGTGCGCGCGTCTGTGGAGGGGGTGTGGTGTATGTGTGTTTCACAAATGAGGAGCAGCTCTCAAACCAGTCCACCCTGTTCAGACTGGCTCCCCTGGGCTCAAACAGGAAGTATTCACAGGATTTCCTCTCCCTCTCACAAGCGCTGAAACAGGACACCTCTGCTGGACCTGCTTAAGTCTCAACTAGTTTCACAACCGTTGTCTGCTATTTTGCAGATCTCACAAACATCTTGTTTTTAAGTTTTATATGTGTTTTCTGTAGTAGGTAAATACCTGCCTGAAAACCCCAAAATCTAGAAGGTCAAGACCCACTTTGCTTCAGACCGGCACTTAATTTTAAGGACATAATAGAGTGTCATGGCTAATGTACGTTATAGTCATATCGGGTATAAGAAATAAATTATTCCATATACGTTTAAGCTATAAAGACTGGAGCCAATCATTTTATTAACTGCTGTAAATGTTTGGAAATTGGTTCATCTTAATCTCTTCAAAAAAATGTTTCTTGTCATAATCTTTGCTCACCTGACTTTAACAACTGCTGGGAAGGACGGGGGTTTTGTGTCAGTGCTAATTTCACCTGCACAGCCTCACAACTTCCTTCTCGGCTTTCAAACCTCACCAGTAAACAATAATCCTTTGAGCACACCTTCTCTCCTGTTATTTTTGTCCCGCTCGCTTCCTCTATGCACCTACACCTGTATTTGTTTCTTACCTGGAAGAGGGAGCTGTGGCCCTGCAGCCGGGCGGGGCTGAGCGGAGCAACGGGGCTCAAGCTGCTCCAGAAGTGGATGCCTGACAACAGCGGACTGTGAGCCAGCAGCAAACCAGAGGGAGTCTGTGAGAGGGGGAAACAGAGAGGGAGGGAGGCTTCGCGTAAATAAGAGAAACGAGTGAATACAACATTTTTTTAAAGAAAAACACTGGTTGGGGAGCATTGCTCTGAGGGCTTCGGTAATGCGAAACATGCTGAAACGGTAAATGGACGTGTATTGGCGTTTGGAAAAACAAACTGACGGAGCAGGAAGGAAGTCTGTGGTTTCTCCTTCAGAATACAGGGGTGACGTGGGGAGGAGGAGGTGGTGGATGGTGGGGGTTGTTGTTGATTGGGGAGGGAGAAGTGGGGGGTGGGTGGGGGGGGTCCTCAAGCACTTGGAACGCCAGCTAAAGAGAAAACATATGAAATCAATTTCTGCCTCTCTCCCCTGGTCTTCTCTCCCTCCCCCCTACTTTCCCCCTGTGTCACCTCAGAGAAGTGAGCCAGTGTTGCGGAGGGACGCAGCCCTGCTCCCATTATTAATGGAATTATTGGAGCATATGGCATCACTTAGGGCCTCTTCACCCCCCTCTCATAGGTTGGACTTGCAAAAGATTTCTGTAAATCGCTTGTTTTCCTCTGATCTCACTTTTTGTGCCCTCATAAACAGACAGTGTGAGTGTAGCATTAATGCCTTTTTTCAAAGTGTGGATGAGCCTTGGATGTGGTTTTCTTTGTAAGAGCCCTAATGTAAACACATTATTAACTGAAATAGATTATTAAATACCCGTTGATGCTTGGAGCAAAGCCGTTGTGGTTGCGGCAAAGATCAAAACAAACCAAAATGTCACAGCTGGATGAATTTGGCTCTAAATTTGTGGCAGAAAAAAAAAAAAAAGTACTGTAAAACCTGAATCCATCAGAAGAGGTAAAAAGCAACGACTGAATTTACCGCACTTTACATGAGCAAATCTACATTTTACAAGCACTTATTTCTCAAACTTTAATTTGAGTATAGGCATATTTCTACGCGGCCTGTTATTTGCAGCACATAAACATTCTGGCAGTAATTTTGGCTTTTACCTGTTTTTTTTAACTGTTTATTGAAATTATTTGAAAGGTTTCATCAAATCAAACACAGACATTGACATCATTAAATTAGTCTAAATTTGCATTTGTTAAAAACTAAGTAAAATTAATTTCCTTTACAACATGAAAGTTCCTGTGCACATTTTACCCTAAAATCATACCAATTTACCTTTTTTCTGTCTGTTTCTCGAGGACGTTTTGGCTCAAGTGACTACTTAAATAAATATAGCGATAGTCTTTCCACCAACACATGCCAGGCTGTGTCAGATGTCTCTTGCTGCTCTCGGAGCGCTTTAGGGACACTGACATCATACTCTGGATAGATCCCATCATCTCCCCGTGGCCAGCCAGGCCACCGCACAGAGGGGACGGAAACAGATAGCATCACAGAATTATTCTTTCTTTCTGAGATTTGATTATTATTGGGCTCGCTGTACTTCAGCTGTGGCTGGCACAGTGTGACATGATCTCTAGTCTACCTTAAATCATTGAGAGCACAAATAAGGGAACTTGTATAAATGTGTCAAAGGGCAGTGTTTAGGGTGTGTAAACATGTCTTGACTAGATAGAGATGAAGCAGGTTTTAGAGCAGTCTCGTGTGCAGAATCTACCATGCTTATAGCAATAAACAGCATTTATCCAATTCCAACATACATTGGGCAAAATGCCAGGGAACACCTTGAATGGGTCACCAGTCTCCCAAAGTGAGAATAATCATGATTTAGAGTCTCTAAACCACCCGACTCATGTGTCTCTAAAGATGGAGGAAACCATTATCTGCCCACAGGAAATTATAGTTGTGTATTATTCGGATAAATCATCTCACCTGTGCAGTGAAGAAGGCAGGAGTGAGGGAGCCAGACGGCAGTGCTGGACTGTTGAGGGCGATGGAGCCGATGTCGCTCCCTGCGAGCAGCAGGGATGGGGCGGAGATCTCCAGAGCTTTGGGCTTTTTGCTTTTTGGTGGGAGTCCATCTCCTTGGTTACTACTACTACTAGGAGAGCTACTTCTACCACTGCTGCTTCTGCTCCTCTTCTCAGGAGGCTGCAGGGCTCGCTCCCTGTGCCCAGAGGAGAGGTTGAGGGGCTGAGCGCTCTGGTCAGAGTCCTCCTCCTCATCCTCCTTGGCTGCAGGGCTCCAGCTTCGGCCAGGCTGGGGGGGTTGGGTGTGCGGAGATGATGGGGAGTGGAGTTTGGATAGCCGGGGGGAGACGTAGGACTCGGGCTTGACAGAGGGTGGGGAGCTCCTTTCGTTGGCGTTGGCGCCAAAGCGGATGACGGAGCGCGGCTCCTCCTGGCGCTCCCGCAGGGCACGGAGCAGCTCAGGCTGATTCTGCAGGGAGCTGATGCTGAAGGAGGAGTAGAGACCCGAGCGGAGGTAGTCGTTCCGACACTGCTGCGCATCCAGGGCTGCCAGGGTCCTCCTCTGGGCCTCCTCCTCCCCTTCCTCTTCCTCTTCCTCCTCTACCTCCAGCTCAGATGCCTCTCCATCCTGGAGGGGAAACCTTCCAGAAGCCAGGCCCATCTCCACTGCCTGGGGGTCCATCTTCAGGATCTCAGGGAAGGACACAAACTTATAGACAAACTTCTGGCCAATCACCTTCTTGATGATGTTCTGTGAGACAGACAAACACCATTAATGAGGAGGAGGACTCTTTACACCATTTACCTTTATGTACAGCAAACTGATGTTAATCTAGAAAATAATAACTCGACACATAATGGATAATGAAAGCATTTAAATCCAGTGAAGGCAGAATGGCATACTGAAACAACTTTGTGCTACATCACAGCCGGATTTCTACTGTGCGTTTGATGAGAAAGAGGAAGTGGAAGTGTCTATCAGGGGAGATTGTGGGTTAAAAGAGAAGAACAACAAAGAATTTGTTGTGGTAGTACACTCCTTTCTCATGCCTTCAGGTCCTATCAGTTACAAAAGCTGTAATGACATGGCTAGTTGGAGGCACAGAGGCAACTCCTGCACATTAACCAGTCAGTTTACTTCACCTTGTCGTAGTAATAGCGCAGGGCTCTGCTCAGCTTGTCGTAGTTCATGTTGGTCTTGTTCTTGCGCAGCCCCCACAGCTTGGCCACTTCCTCTGACTTCAGGAGCTTGAACTCTCCGTCTGTGGACGTCCAACATATCAAGTGCTTGTGACTTTGGTCCAGCAGCAGCTGCAGCAGGAACTGCCACAGGGTGATGGCACTGTCCATACCTGCAGCAAGACATGAGCAGCGGGAGAGGAGAGTGAAACGATTTGACTCAAATGGAGCAGTGCACTCAACATCAAAGCCCTCATTGGGTATTTTTAAAATCATCATATGGCAAGACAAAAATGGAACATCGCTACTCAGACGTCAGCAGACATAGAAAAAGCACCAAAACTACATACACATACACCTGCCAGATGCTACAATGACATAATAAGCACAAAATTCAAACCTCCGTGGGAGACAAGCTGGGTAGCTCTTGGCACTCTACTGTGCTCATTACTTTCTATATTTTAGACCTGTGTAAACTAATTGTTGATAAAACATACCTCGTGTATTTAAGGAGCCTGTTTAGATCAAAAAGAGCTCACGTTTCATCTTAATTAAATGCCTTTTTCTCCTGATTCCTGTCCTGCCAGCGTGTGCCAGTTTACTGCATACAGACTAAATTAGGTTACTGGCTGAAGAGGGAACGGCCTGTCTGAGCTGTAACATGTGGTGTAAGGAAGAGTAGACCGGTGATGAATAGAACAGTGTGTGTTAAAGAGTGTAGTGTAATGTAGCAGCAGCAGAAGAGAAAAAAAATATAAGGAGGAACAACAGCTCAAGCCAGAAATATGCTGCGGTTCAACCTGGCCCTCTCTCCACAGGAAGTATGACGGGCCCAGGGTGGGTTATTCCTTTAATAGAGGAATGTGCAGCCTCGAAGCTCCTGTCTGCCTGCTAGGAGCTCACATATTAATATGGGGGGGGGGATTGTTTCTGCCACCACAGACAGTAACACCAGAGTAGTGCTGGAAGGTTTAATCGATTAGTCGAATGAGATAATAAATTGGCAGAAATTTAGATAATTAGTTAATCGTTACTCATTTATTAAGCTAAAATGACAAAACTTTGCAGTTTCCAGCATCAAAATGTGAGAATTTGCCGCTTTTCTCAGTTTTGTATCATTGTTAATTGAAAATGTTTCAGTTTTGGACTTTTGATCAGACAAAAAAAGCTATATATATATGCATATATATATATATATATATATATATATATATATATATATATATATATATATTACTATTTTCTGACATTTTAGAGAGAAAATATTTTAACAGATTAATTGATGATGAAAATAATCGTTAGTTGCAGGCCTACACCAAAAACACGCATTTAGATAGGGTTCAAGCTTCAATACTTTTTTGGTACTGACCGTAATGAGTCTGTAGCACCAGCATCAAAAACGGTCAAGTACCAAGAGTTGGCATTAAATGCCTGATCAGGTTCGTAGGTGATTTGTAGTCTTTGCTTTTTCTTTAATCAGATATTTGCTGTTTTAAATCAGAGTTTTGCCAATTTTAGAGACTCCATTTTATTTATTTATCCAGAGTTCTTCTTCGGCTGCTTGTGTCAGAAATTTGGCTTCTTTTGTTAAATAAAAAATGGTGTCATAAAGAAACGTATTAATAGTCCTGTTGGTGTTTTGGTGTCGCTCAGGTGTGGTTTTGGCACTAGAATTGAAAAGTTTCACACTGCACAGCCCTACATACTGATGGACCTGACTGTGTTCTCATCTTCTATCCTTTTTCGTCTTACCTGTGGATGTGTGGGGTGATTAGTGACTGATGATAAAAGACAGTGATAACAGACGGGCCATTCAACCACTACATATCTCTGTCCAGAGAGGAGAGAGAGAGACAGAGGGAGGGCTGAACTCATTTCCGACACAAGCTATCCCCTGAGTTTTCTATCTGCCATGTGAAACTACAAACCTGTCAAAGTCAGGACTTCCTCCTATTCTACTTCCAAGGACAAATGGTGAGGAGAGGGGATCCCACAGCAGGGGAGCGTTTCCCCAGTCCTGCCACACTTCCCACAAAAAATCCCAAAGGGAGAGGGGTCAAAAGATCAAATCATTGTCCCCTTTCCACAGCTCCACCCTTTAACCCACTCTGAACCCAGACTTCGGTTTGGCTTTTGAAACACTTTGAAGCAAAAAGTAAAGCTCACCAACACAGGGCTCGCTACAATTAGGCCAGTGTGACTTATAAACATACACCTTTACAAGATGCTGCACATAGCACAGAGGAACTTTAAAGTATGGAGCAGCTACTGTAGGTCAGAAATACCTCCTACGGAAATCAGTAGGAGATTTTAAATATAAAGTACAATAAAGTGATAATAACCTCACTACTGATACATTTCATACGGATATTAGTGATAAACCTACAACACACATACAATCCCACATACTAGCCCTATAATGAGGCGACGACAGAACCGCAGACACAGTACAACTCTTTCTAGGAATATTACAGCGACATTGTGGTGGTTTTGGTCGGGGATCAGGAGCCCTGTTGCGGATGCTCGGACTGAGAAGTCTCGCTGTGCGCACAAAGCCATCCAGTGTTGGCTGAACGGAAACTCCTAATGAGATTAGATGGTGTGTGCAGACATTACTTAGCCATGACTAAATCTGCTCTCTTCCTGTTCGCAGACGGTGGAAAATTCAACAGGGGCCCATAAGAACAGCATCTCTAAACAGCGGCCATAGACTCCGAGGCTGTTTTTGCATCGCTCGTCTTTTGTTTGCCTCTCTTTTTAAGGGGAAGGCTACAGTTATATCCGGGACTTGAAAGTTGCAGTAACTGTTACAGAGGTCTGGATCACTATTCTGCCCCACTGACTCATTTTCAAGATGTTGCTCGGACCGGAAGAAGGCACAATTATGTCCGAATCAAAATCGGCACTATTCTTGCGTAAAAATTAAAAAGTACACTCGATCAGAGGAGTTTAACACAACGCAAAAACTTCACAGCTGTGGCGCTGAAGTGCGAATACGGTCACTAATACTAGCTACTAATCATGCATTATTTCACCCTCTACAAGCTACCAATTAGCCAACAAAGCGCTGTTCATAGGAGGATGTTTATTGTACGTTACCTGCGATATCTGACTTGCTCTTTTACCTCCGCGAAACTTTACGGTGAAGCTTGCGTGATTCCTTGTTTTTCCATGCTTACTTCTGGGTCTACACAGTTGTGCCGGACTGAAATAGGATCCTGGGCTTTTTCTTTTTCTGAGCAGGAAGTTGGAGCAGGCAGACACAGAGCCGGCTGACTTCCTCTCCCCTACGATTCCCCAGGCAGTTTGCCGTCTGTGTAAACACACTTTTCCTCCCCTCCTCTTCGCCTCTGCCTGCCCGCTGACGGCCAGCAGTAGGCCTACTCTGGGTCGGCACACATGGTGATGCAGAAACTCCTACAGACCACAAACTGACATCATCAGTCCGCAGGACTAGCGTGATGCTTTCAGGTACGCCTCGTTAGTTCATACACTTCCACTCAAAGGCCAAAAGTCATGTGGCAGCCTTTTAGGTCATATCCTATTTCGTTTTCATAACCGGGGTGTTTTGTGGTACAACAGGACAGTGGGTGGGTTAAATGAGCGTCAGCGTTGGGGGACACTTTACACATGAGGTTACCCAACTAATTCTGTACTGTTTGAATAAGAAATGCTTTTGTAGGACAGTATAATGAATTTATGAAGAGTCACAGCGGGGGATAGTCACGTTACAGCAGCACAAGAGACAGGAAAAGAGGATATAAAACAGAAAAGACACTATTTGAATAAAATAAAAAAATAAATTAAAGAGAAATGGCATATAGCCTACATTATATACAACTACAGCCTACATATTATATACATAATACCTCAGACTATGCAAATGAATTGTGAAAATATATGTATATATGCAAAAATGAGTGCAGTAGCGCAACTCCGAAATCTTTATGTAATGACTTGTTATATACTATATGCCTGTTATTTGAATTTTATGTATAATTTTCTTTTAATATATTACTATTATTATTATTTACAGTTTAAGTATGTATGTATCTATTTGTTCCTGTTTATTTTGTCTGTGTAATTATTGTGGGGAAAATTGAAAATCAATAAATACATTTAATTAAAAAAATTTACATTTATTTTGGTTTATTTAAGGTATTTTGAATATTTTGTCAAAATGGCTGGTGATTAGCCTATATACACCAAATGTCAAACAAAGATTGATTAAATCACTTTCACCTTCAGTTGTTGCACGTTTACTTCATATTTATTGTTACTGTGCAGGACAGAAGCACTATGACTGATAAGATGTTAAGCTGTTATATACACGAGCTTTGGCTCGGTTTATTTTTTAGGCATTTTTGCCTTTATTTGATATTAGGGACAAACGGGAAGATCAAGGGGGGGTGACATGCAACAAAGGTCCTCAGCTGGTATTAAACCAGTGATGCGCCTTAGACCACTTGGCCCAAGGGAACACCAAGAGATGGTTACATTTAGGCACAAAGATTTAAAAAGCTTTGGTAGCATTGCATCAGATCCCTCTCTCATGTTTTATTTGGTAAATATCAGCTTTTGCCATTAAAGATGTGTTGTCCCACAGTTTAGACTGAACAGGTTATGAACTCTTTTGTTCCTCAGTCCATCAGTTTGTTAAATCAGAGTATGGGTTCTCAGTAGGCCAGAGGTAATGTTACATTGAGGGTCTGATGTAATACACCCAGCTAGTGTGTTTTAGGACCTGCGTATGTGTGTAGGTCAAGCAGATAATGTGGAAGTGAAATTGATCACACTGCAGCTATGTGTTTGTAATATGTGATGATTAATAATGTTCTGCTGACTGGCTGAATGTTTGTTTTGTAATGAAGGTTTTGTTTAGTTATGAAAAAGTGTTTGCTCAGTGATGCAAGACAAATTTCAGAGAAATCTGACAAATCTAATCTAAAAGAGCAATTTGGGATTAGTTAAAATGTGGTATGTGGTTATGGTCAGGTAACATTGTTGGCAGGATTTACATTTCTGCTAATAAATGAAGTGGGATCCTACTCAGGTTTATCAACACATGTAGCCTTCAATCGTTGAGACAAGCCTATGGTCATTTTTGGAGCCACAGGTTATGGTGATACTGGTGTTGGCACTTTTAGATATGTCTTTGTGAGCTCCATTCTGCAGAGCAAAATAGGGGGAAAGATTGCATCCTTGAAGGCATTGTTGAAAACATCATATATACACACTGAGCTGCTGTTATTTGAAGCTAGTTTGACCTTGTAAATAAATGCCATTCTTTGAGTGCCTCAGTGTGGGGACACGTGTTTAATAATTGTTGCCTGAATTAGTTAAATTGTTCTTACAATTTACATTTGTTGTTTGGAAGAACTGAATTTATTCAAATCCAGTTAAATTAAATCAAATTGTGGGTAGGATGTGAGATTTTGATGATGCACTTAATCTTTGCAGAACAAAATCAGATGTAATCGCATCAATATATTTAGATTGTTGTACCCCTACCACCTAACAATGTGTTGAATCAACAAATTGAGTCACAGCTGTGCATAATATTGTGTCCAGATCCTATAATTGTGCATTAACATGCCATCAAAATGTCTGACAGCAAGTGAAGGCATCAGTAGTAATAGGATACATGTTCTCCCTCATTTCTTTTCTTATTCATTTGTGATTACATTTGTATTAAGTCATTTTGAGAATAAAATTCACTTGATTTGGTTGTTGGTAGTAAAACAATAATTGGTTCGGTTGTTACAATTTAAGTAAACTATAAGCTAGCCTACCTGTCAAATAGTGTATAGCAGAGTTCACTCCTTCAAACCCCGGAACATTTCCATGGTTTTTGCCGTTGGTGCGTTTCTGTGGTTAAATCACGTGAACGCATTTGGGTCAGTATGTTCAAACATCTGTGTGACCGACCTGTGGAGGTCAGTGGTCCCCAGAGGTGTGTCACCGGCGAGGCGTGGCTCCCGAGCGGTGCGTCTGATTGGCGGCTGAACTTTAGGTGGCTGAAGGTGGTACCTTGGAAAGCTGCAAGCAGCGGTCACTGCAGCAGAGTCCCGCTGAAGCGCAATGCCTCGTTTTACGGTCCACATCCGAGATGAGTGGCTGGCAGTGCCCTGCCGGGATACCACCAACACTATCCAGTGGCTCGGACATGAAGCTCTTAAACGTTACATAAAGAACAAACCAGACAACGGCGGCATCACGGCTGTAAAGGACACTCGTTTTGTTGTGCGCAGGTGCCAGGGCTCGGGTTTGTTGGACGCGGATGACACCATCGAGGATGTACTGGAGGATAATGACTTTGTCGAACTCGGTAATGACCATATAAAATATAAGAAATGTATGCATCACATTTAGGGGACAGTGGAGATGTTTTACCATTAGCTGTGCGTAATTGTGCATAACGCGTACGACACATTAAATGTACTTACATTATCCACCAATAAGAGGAAATGTGTTTAATGTGTATTATTATCCTGTACTTTACAGCTATTGAAGGCGACACCATGTCTCCTGACTTTATCCCGTGTGAGCCTGGAGTTTCTAATCTGTATCCTTAAACTTAAGTATTTGTGCCATGTTAATTATTGTGGGTACTGTGGGTAGTTTGTACTAAATAATATGTATTAAATCAGTTTTTCATTTTGTTCATGCTATTACAGTGTTTTCAATTGTGGGCAACACTGACTTTTGAAAGAGTAAAATAAATCGGAGCCATACATTTAATGACGTAACACAGGGATTTATAATTTCTGTAATAAAATAGGTATAAGGCAACATTGTTTTTTGCTGAATGTTATCCTTAAACTATGTAAAATAGTACAGCAGCATACAGAGAACCCGGAGAAGTAAGTGTTTACCTCTTCTCTGTTAAAATTGAAAACATATTATTCTGACTACTGTGTAACACGGGTCTCCCTGTGCAGTATATTTCCTTGGATGGCAACAGCCTGACATCGACAGATCTGGTCAACTTAGGGAGGGGACTCTACAAGATAAAGGTAATGATCAACAATTGTGTTTGTTGTCATGGCTGATCTGTGATAATCTTTAACGAAATCATTGCCTTTACCAACATTTTCAGCTGACTCTGGAGGCAGAAAGAAAAGTTGTGCAATCCAGAGAGCTTTTGGACACCATTGTCAAAGAAAACAAAGGTTAAGATACATTTAAGAATAAAGACCTTAAATGCCTTTAATGTTTACCAGTTACTGCAAAATTACAGTATTTCAGAAATCACTGATCCCATGTATTCAGTTCTCTGTATCTCTCTCTGTTCCTCCAGTTGTCTATGGAATCACAACAGGTTTTGGAAAATTTGCCCGAACAGTCATTCCTGTCAGCAAGCTCAAGTAAAGACAATATTTTACTATCTGTTTTCTTTGTCAACGTTAGATCTTCTGTTGGAGAATAAGACATTTTTATGTGCTGATTGATGGCCATGTACTTCTTCTTGTTCCACAGGGAGCTGCAGGAGAACTTGGTGCGGTCGCACTCAGCAGGTAATAAAACTCTCTGTAAAGCTCACTTTAAAATCTAGACTAGGTAGATTTTAAAATGCCAAGATATTCAGTGCACCTGACAAAGCGTCTTAGGTTTTGCTGTATTTATATCAGCATCATCAATGTTATGCTGTGGTGTGTAGGTGTGGGAAACCCGCTAAGCCCAGAAAGGACCCGCATGCTGCTCGCTCTGAGGATCAATGTTCTGGCCAAAGGGCACAGTGGAATTTCTCTGGAAACCCTTCATGCCATGATCCAAGCCTTCAACGGTAAGCCAACCGCCTCACTTTATCTTAGCTGACCTGGGATATCAGCTTCAGTCGACTGCTGATAACTTCCTTTCGGGATCAGTATTTGAGAAGCTGCCTGTCATATGACTAATCTTCATCTCTAACCTCACTTTGCCCCTGCAGCTTCCTGCCTCTCCTTTGTCCCAGAGAAGGGAACAGTGGGTGCAAGTGGAGACCTGGCACCCCTCTCTCACCTGGCTCTGGGGCTGATGGGAGAGGGTAGAATGTGGTCTCCCAAGAGCGGATGGGCAGATGCCAAATATGTAAGATCTTTTAGATAGAATTGTCATAACGACTTTTCCATGGTGGTACATCAATAACTTGCTCAATGCTGCAGGAAATGTGCCTTTTGTTTGTAGGAGTGAAAGGTGGCAAGGTCCAATAGGACAACATATTTGCTTTTTGATGACCCTTGACCTTTTACATGTTTTTTCTCCTTTCATCTCTGGCCAGGTCCTGGAGGCCCATGGACTGAAGCCAATATCACTAAAGCCTAAAGAGGTAATGTTAAAGCCAACCATGCTCTCTCATATTTGATTTGCCTGAACTGAAGAACTTGAGCCGGGGTTCACTGGGAACGTATTTTGCTTTTAGTAGAATTAAAACAGTGTTTACATTTACAATAATACAGTACAATATAGTGCACATGGCACTGCATTTTCATAGTGGCTTCTTTAAGTGGAAAATACATCCATCTCACACTCGGTCTTTTCCTTACAGGGTCTTGCTCTGATCAACGGGACCCAGATGATCACCTCTCTGGGGGCGGAGGCCGTGGAGCGAGCCCAGGCGATTGCTCAGCAGGCAGACATCATTGCTGCTCTGACCCTGGAGGTGCTAAAAGGAACCACCAAGGCCTTTGACAGTGGTGAGCAGCAGGAGGGGTGGTGAACAAAAATCACAAAACTAGATGGAAATACTTACCTCAAACTTCAAGGTTCTGCATCTGTTCCGTCCTTCCTCATTTTCTGGTCTCCTCCTGCAGATATCCATTCGCTGCGTCCCCACCCAGGACAGATAGAGGTGGCCCAACGCTTCCGCTCGCTGCTGGACTCTGATCACCATCCATCACAGATTGCAGGTCAGACCCAGATTCTAAAACAGACAAACACAACATATAATAATCATGCATAGTTACATCTGGGCCACAATGTTCACATTTGGCGTTTGCATGTTTGTGGGGGTTTCCTCCCACCCAAAACACATACATCTATAAGGAATATTTCTACCACTACCCTTGATCAAGGCACTGGTTTCAGAGCTGGAGAACTGCACTGTGGCTGTCCGCAGCTCATAAATAGTCAGAATGGGTCAAATGTACAGGGTGTATCTCCCCAGGGGGATTAATAAAGTATAGCTTTTGGTAATATTATGCCTGCATTGCACCCTTACACATGTAGTACTTAATGTGTCTCATCTGGTGTTGGTATGTTTTTCCAGAGAGCCATCGGTTCTGTGACAGAGTCCAGGATGCCTACACCATGCGATGCTGTCCTCAGGTAACCTAACGTCTATTTATATATCCCAAAATCACAAGTTTCTCCTTCAGGACTTTACAATCTGTACGCCCTCGATTCCTTACACTCTCCATTTGGAAAAAGATTCTCACATTTCAGAGTTTTTGAATTTTTGGAAGTATTGTTCAGTTATTTCTGTTTCTGTACACAGGTTCATGGAGTCACCAATGACACAATAAAATTTGTCCAGGACATCATCAATACAGAAATCAACAGTGCCACGGACAATCCTGTATCCTTCCCTGGCATTAAGATGAGAAAACTAAATTGTAAATTTGTTTTTTACGACAAGTTCTAGGTTCTGATACAAATTATATACTGGATTTTATTTGAAATCAGAGGTGCTTTATTTTTCCTAACGGCCGTACAAGATGGTATTTGCGGAAAGAGGTGAGACCATTTCAGGTGGGAATTTCCATGGTGAATACCCAGCTAAGGTATGTATGTTTGTTACATAAAACATCTTTTTGGTTTTTGTTGTAGACTTTGTCCTCTTTTTCATCGCCCTTTCCTTCCTCTTAGGCTCTGGACTTTTTAGCCATTGCAGTCCATGAGCTGGCCTCTATCAGTGAGAGGAGGATCGAAAGATTGTGTAACCCGTCTCTGAGCGAGCTCCCTGCCTTCCTCGTCAACGAGGGAGGACTCAACTCAGGCTTCATGATTGCTCATTGCACTGCTGCTGCCTTGGGTTAGTGTGCCAAAAAATAAAATGGAAAATGATCATCAGTAAAGTGAATTATATGTTATTATATTTATGTTTAATAAAACAGATTTTTTTGTTGCAGAATTAAATAGGTTTACATATTGAATAGTGAATTTCAGGTAGAAACAAAAAGATATAGATATATGGTGTTTAACAGCATTTTATCATTATATTTATCTTATGTCCATTTTACTCAATGTTTTAGCATGAACTTTAACTCTAATCTCCATTTTTGCACTGTCTAGTTTCAGAGAATAAGGTTTTGTGTCATCCATCTTCTGTGGACTCCTTGTCCACCAGCGCTGCCACAGAGGACCACGTGTCCATGGGAGGCTGGGCTGCTAGGAAGGCCCTGAGGGTCGTGGAGCATGTGGAGCAAGGTTAGGCTTTTTTTCCCCCATAAATGCCGGCATGATTGGAGCATTACTACTATTAATATAAAAAAAAACCTCCTATTACTGTAATTGTGAGGCATAAATATGATAATACATTTTATTTATCAAGCGCTTTTACAAGTGGTCAAAGACGCTGTACAAGATAAAATAGATGTCAGTATAAAATCAAGCTCTAAAAACTACATTAAGCACTAAGACACAATAAAACAGCATTAGACACTAAGATAACAAATATCTAAATAAAATAATAAATAAGATAATAAAATCAGGCTCTAGACACAACATGATATGGGCATTAAAATGCTAAACATAGTGATGCAGTGATTACTAATGTACTATGTTATAATGTAAGTGCTGTAAGACTTCAGTGAAATTCTTTACACTGGCATCAAATAAACCAATCGGTCAAAACGCCAAAACAACAACATGAAAAATTACTTTAAAGTGGTGAGTCCATTTTCTTTTTAACATATGAAGATTATAATGCATCAACACTTGTTGTAAAACTAATTCAAAGATTGGTTGAAGTGAAGCATCTTCAACGGGTTCCACAATCTCTACATCCTCTGACCTTTAAAGAACTGGAGGCTTTTCACTTTAGTTCAGAACATTTATGACTGAATCCAAAAGGAGTGCTGAAGCCTTTCTAACTCTATTTGTGATTTTAAGATTCTATATTATTCAGTGTCACATCTATCTAAATATCGGTCCAGTCCCTCACATAATATAATCCATTCTAATGTGTCCAGTATTTTGCCAAATCTAATTGATGTTTTCTGTGATCAGTTCTTGCTATAGAGCTGTTGGCAGCCTGTCAAGGTATTGAGTTCCTCCGCCCACTTCGTACCACCACTCCACTGGAGAAGGTCTATGAACTTGTGCGCAGTGTGGTCAAGTAAGTCAAACAGATGTGGCCAAGGTACACAGCTTTCAGTCCACTGAAATTATGTGCAGGATAGTTAATATTTATCCACTGTTCCACTTCTGACTCTCTCATATTCTCAACTATTCTGCCATTAACAGACCATGGATCAAAGACAGATTCATGTCTCCAGACATTGAAGCTGTTCACCGTCTTCTACTTGACCAGAAGGCAAGTGCCGAATCTTATGGAGGCAGCAATGTTCATTCGTACTGTGGCTGTAAAATATGTCCAACCTATATGTACATATAAGCATCACAGGGATGGAAATCCAAGGGAAAATAGTGATTTTTAAGTGACATGTTTGTTTTTTCTACTCAGGTGTGGAATGTGGCCAAACCTTATATTGACAAGTATCAGACAGAGTACATCCCCGAGTCCCGTCCTGTCTCTCCTACTGCCTTCTCTCTGGAGTCTCCAGCATCACCGAGGAAGCGTGTTCGTCTTGAATGAAAGCATGTCCAAATTTTGTTATTTTGCAATAACTATAATGAAAAAAACAAACATCATTTATTGAGACTTTTGTGGATTAGACTGAAAACTAACCAAAATCTTTGATTTGAAGATGCAATGTTGTTTTGATCTTGTAGACTAAATTCATACTTTGATTTCTGACATCAACGTTTTTAATCCTTAAAGACATCCTGGTAACTTAAGAACTGGGTTTACTATATATATTTCTCTAGTAATTATTGAGTGTTGAGCTTGCATATGGCCTGCCCTACACCACTGTGCTCTAGAGTTGTATTTATCTAAACTTTTGTAGTCCCTTTAAAATGTGCCTAATTTAGTTTTTATTGTCACATGACTACCTCAGCCATTGTACCATGTTCATATCAAATATTTTTTTTAATGATGTAGCACAGACATTACTATGATTAAATGTTGCTTTTTTCTGGTGTAATTATATGAAATCTTAAATGATTGTCATCTACACATTTCCAACTTAGACAACGCAACAATAAAAGTTTTAAAAACTGCATTCTTTAATAGTTTGCATGATTACATAATCCCTGCTTCCTGCTCTGTTTCTGTTAATATGTCTACATTTATGGCATGTTTGTGGTCGACAGAAACTGACATATTTCTGGTTTGTTATTACAGTATGTTTATCATTATGGTTACTTTTAGTAATAGCAGTGGTAGAAGTACTGACAGTAGCAGTAATCGTAGTTGCAATAGCAGTAGTATGATCTCCTACTATCACTGTTGTGTCATTAAGATGTCAGGTAATATTACCATAAGATCACCACTGTCTTTAAATGACAGAAATCCTACAGGAATTAAAGTAATTTTATAAATCCTTATCTAATGTAAGTGAGCTATTGTATGCCAGCAGGTTTATCTGTCATCTGATTTGACCTGAAGCTCCTGTTGGTGTCTGGCTGAAGGGGAACAGAAGCTCCTCAACATTTGGATTTAAGAAATAAGGTTTTAAGTTTATGACTATAAATCCTAACACCATTTACTGTGTACATTTTATACGTTTTTAAAGTTTGAGCATTAGTACTGTAGGTGCAGTGTGTCATTATCAGTAGGGTTGCAACTAGCAATTATTTAAATTTTCAATTAATCTGCTGATAAATTTCTCAATTAATAATTTGTTTTGAAATGACAAATGAAAAAATGACCATTATAATTTACCAGAGCCCAATGTAATGTTTTATCCGACAATCAGATTAAAACTCAAAGATATTCAGTTTACCGTCATATTATGACAATGAAAAGAATCAAATCTTTTAACATTTGAGACGCTGGAACCAACAAAGGTTTGGCATTTTTTCTTGAAGATGGACTGAAACGATTGATCCATTGTCAAAACAGTTGCTGGTAGATTTTCAGTCGATCGATTTCCGTCAACTGATCATTTCAGCTGCAATTATCTGTGATGTAAAGGTCAAAATATCATAAATGGATTAACAGCAACACACGAGCAAACCATCTGAAAAATTCAAACAATGAATATCAGCCTGTGATCACAAGGCCTTCGTCTAGTTTTATTAGGAGCACATTCATTTACCAAAAGCTATTCAATTGTTTTTCAGCATCTAAATTACATACACACTCTGTGTAAACAGAGAGGAATGTGTTTACCTTCACACTGCTTTTGCTCTCTGTGTGTGCTGAACCTTTGGGAAGTAAGTTTAACAGTCCAGTTAAACAGCACCTACCTGTCCAGGCTGAGAAACCACCTTGAGGTGCTGTGAGGAAAAACCTGAGGAAGATAAAGTGGTATGTCACAGACCTGCAAATGCAGCTTTGGTCAACAAATTCAAAGGTTAA